>JASDDO010000019.1:76668537-76968701 GCA_030015575.1 Agapanthus africanus
CGTCATTTTTTATGAAGACCCTCCGTGGATCCGGCGACGATTCATCGGCCCTTTGGAGGAATGGGGCGAAAGGGCCCTTAAACATGCTGCTTCGGAGGACGCCGCGGATGCGCTTTCACTGTGGACCGGCGGCCACGAGTCCACCCTCAGACCTCGGCGAGCACACCTCCTTGAGAAGGAGCGTCGGCTTGAGCAAGCTATACTGAAAGCTTCCTTGCGCATTGGTATGCTCCTATATTTCTTTGTAATATTTCATATAGTTTGCATACATATATATGTATCCTTATCTTTGTACAAACTTTGCAGGGACATCGGCGACGACGGAGGCTCTAAGTCGTGCTTTGACCGTAGAGTCTGCTGATATCCCCAGTGAAGCACCAATCCATGTGGAGGGGGTTGATGCAACTGTTGCTCTTGCGATAGAGTCTCCCTCGGTGGTTTCCGCTTCCCAAGCGCTTGCTCCCTCGAAGGAGGCATCTTCGTCGGTCGCCGTTCCGATGGATCTTTTTGAGGGCGGCTCGAAGACTAGGGTCCAGGTAGCCGGGGCTACCGTCCTTTCGTTGGAGCCTGCATCGTCAGCCATTGCTCCTTCCTTAGAGGCTGTTGCACCAGCCCGCGTCCCTGATATTGTGCCCGAGGTCGCGGCGGAGGCCGTTGAAGCTGCTATCCCTCCAGCTCAGAATGGGAGGAGCGTCGAAGGTAACCTTCCATATTTTAAATTAGTAATCTTCTATTATCTGAACCCTTTTGTCTTTTCAGAGTTGCGCGGGCTGGCGGCCTCTATTGCCGATCTGTCTCTCAGGCAGTCCTTTCAGCGTCTGCTGGAAATGGCCGCTTCGCTGGCGATATCTCCTCAGCGTATCGTCCTTTCTCCTGGGCATGGTTAGTGTTGTTTACCATCCTTTTCACAGCATTGTCACTTTTTCATAAAATGACATTGACGACTTTTACAGTTATTGAGGCCGACGATGAGGTCGAGATTCTTGAAGGGCCCGGGGAGCTTTCAAATCCCTCTTGCATGACTGTGGGTAAGTAGAATCTCAACATCGTTCCATTTGTTCTTTGCTTACGAGTTTCGCTGACTGTTTATAAATCTGAACATCCCTGCCGGTTTTCAGCGCGCTGGAGTCACGTATTGCCATGCCACCCGGCCCCTATGCTCTGCGAGCCTCGGAACGGATGGCCAAGCTAAGCCTCGCCTCTCTGTTATTTTTAATTGAGGAACTTCGCGCTGGCAGTCTAATCACGGCCGAAGCGTTCGCTGCTGAAGCTAACGGCTCCCTTCCCTTTCTTGCCACCTATCATAGCGAAGCAGTGGTGCAAGTCTGGGTTGAGTTTTGCCAGCAGGTGGAGGCTTGCTTGCATGTACTTGAATGTACCCGCCTTTCTTCGGAGGCTGTGGCTGCGAAGGCGGGCTTGCGAGGTCTGATAGAGCGGTGTGCGGTGAACATGGTGTCGTGCGAGAAGAGGCTCGGCCATAAATTTTCAGAGAGGGAGCTGGCTTCTAAGGAGCTGAACGAGCTCCAAGCCAACCTTACGGCCAAAGCCAACAAAGCGTATGAACTCTGGTGAGTGCTTCAAGAGGCCATCAAGAAGGTGGTGGTCATCGACAAAGCCGCCATGTTCACCCGTGAAAGGGTTGAGGCTCACAAAGCTACCGAGAAAGAGCCCGAAGGCCGGCTTGCCTCATATCAGGCCTAGCAAGCTCAGGCGGAGGCCCGTCTTTTGGCGATATTGAATCACGAAGGCGAGGCCCAGCGAAAGAGGGATGAGCTGACCAATCTGCTAAATCGCCCACCGACTTGAAGACTTGTAGATATATTTTTTTTCTTTGTACATACTCCTGAATAAGAGTATATTTTTTTGTTTTTTTCACGAATTGTACTTTGTATTCATTTTGGTTCATGAATAAAAGACGTATTTTTCTTCACAATGGCGTGTCCCTTTTTACTGAATGTATTCTGCGGATAGTCTATCTCGATCTCTTTGCAGGACAACGATGGCTTAGGATTTAGGGTTAAGATCCGCCTCCTAAGACTTTTCAACTTTATGAGCTGTGAGGGTCTCATAAAGAATTTTCTCCCTACCGGTCGAGAGGATCTCGTAGGTGTAATTTCTCCTTAAGAATCGTGAGGATTCCTAAGTGTGTTTTCTCTTGAAAGTCGTAAGGATCTCATAAGTGAATTTGCTCCCTTACGAGTCGTGAGGACCCGCAAGTGATGGGTGAAGTTTCCCTTATCCGCATTTCACGGAGTCGGGGGTTGCTCTGGATGCTTCCCACGGGTTCATTGCCGTGTTCTGCGAGGATCAGGCTCCGCTCTGGACGTTTCCCACGGGGTCAGGATTAACATAAGCCACGTTCCACGTAGCCGGGAATTTTGCTCTGGATGCTTCCCACGGGTTCACTGCCGTGTTCGGCGAGGACCAGGCTCCGCTCTGAACGTTTCCCACGGGGTCAGAGTTGACATTATCCGCGTTCCACGTGACCAGGAATTTTTCTCTGGATGCTTCCCACGGGTTCACTGCCGTGTTCGGCGAGGACCAGGCTCCCTCTGGATGCTTCACACGGGGTCATTGCCGTGCTCTGCGAGGACCAGGATCCGCTCTGGATGTTTCCTATGGGGTCAGGATTGACATAAGCCGCATTCCACGTAGCCAGGAATTTTGCTCTGGATGCTTCCCACGGGTTCACTGCCATGTTCGGCGAGGACCAGGCTCCGCTCTGGATGATTCACACGGGGTCATTGCCGTGCTCTGCGAGGACCAGGATTCGCTCTGGACGTTTCCCATGGGGTCAGGATTGACATAAGCCGCGTTCGACATAGCCAGGAATTTTGCTCTAGATGCTTCCCACGGGTTCACTGCCGTGTTCGGCGAGAACTAGGCTTCGCTCTAAATGCTTCACACAGGGTCATTGCCGTGCTCTGAGAGGACCAGGATCCGCTCTGGACGTTTCCCACGGGGTCAGGATTGATGTTATCCGCGTTCCACGTGACCAGGAATTTTGCTCTGGATGCCTCCCATAGGTTCACTGCCGTGTTCGGCGAGGACCAGGCTTCGCTCTGGATGCTTCACACGGGGTCATTGCCGTGCTCTGCGAGGACCAGGATCCGCTCTGGACGTTTCCCATGGGGTCAGGATTGACATAAGCCGCGTTCTACGTAGCCAGGAATTTTGCTCTGGATGCTTCCCACGGGTTCACTGCCGTGTTCGGCGAGGACCAGGCTCCGCTCTGGATGCTTCACACGGGGTCATTACCGTGATCTGCGAGGACCAGGATTCGCTCTGGACGTTTCCCACGGGGTCAGGATTGACATAAGCCGCGTTCGACGTAGCCAGGAATTTTGCTCTAGATGCTTCCCACGGGTTCACTGCCGTGTTCGGCAAGGACTAGGCTCCGCTCTAGATGCTTTACACGGGGTCATTGCCGTGCTCTGCGAGGACTAGGATCCGCTCTGGACGTTTCCCACGGGGTCAGGATTGACGTTATCCGCGTTCCACGTGACCAGGAATTTTGCTCTGGATGCCTCCCACGGGTTCACTGCCATGTTCGGCGAGGACCAGGCTCCGCTCTGGATGCTTCACACGGGGTCATTGCCGTTCTCTGCGAGGACCAGGATCCGCTCTGGACGTTTCCCATGGGGTCATGATTGACGTTATCCGCGTTCCACGTAACCAGGAATTTGCTCTGGATGCTTCCCACGGGTTCACTGCAGTGTTCGGCGAGGACCAGGCTCCGCTATGGATGCTTCACACGGGGTCATTTCCGTGCTCTGCGAAGACCACGATCCGCTCTGGAAATTTCCCACGGGGTCAGGATTGACGTTATCCGCGTTCCACGTAACCAGGAATTTTTTGATTATATCCGCATTTCCCGGAGTTGGGGTTTGACTTTCGGTCGTTTGTGCACTACCGAGTCATGGAACTGGGAGTTGCCGCTGTTCCACTTTGCTTGATGTTGTGTTTGTCGTAATGAAACGGATGTTGAGATGATCTCCAGGCCATCTGTGAACCGTTGAGATTTGGCTTCTTCTTCTGATGAAATTTGGGGAGGAAAGGCATGTTTCCTTCTTTGTTTGCGCCCCTGGATTGTATACAGGGATTGCTTTGATATCACCTGTAGGGCATAAATTTCATTTTTTTGTTTCTTTTTGCGATGCTCTATCATTTCAGCTTTTATATCGCGAAGGTCGCGATTACCCAATCATTTCGGCTATTTTTTCGCGGTGTCCAATCATTTCGGCTATTTGTTTTATTTTTACTCGCTGTTTTTTATTGCGAGTTGCCCAATCATTTCGGCTATTTTGCATGCATATATTTTCACTTGTTGACTTTTTATTTGCAAGTTGCCCCATCATTTCGGCTATTTCGTATGCATGTGTGGCTTGCTGTCTTTTCGCTGCAAGTTTGGGATTAGACACCGATTTTGGCATCAGCACCGCTACAACTGGGATATTGCCAGGAGTAAATCATCATTTGCCTTAGTCGATGTCGAACAAAGGTGGCTTAGTAGACAGGGTTAGGATTCTGTCGACTAAGGCTTTTGACTTCATGAGCCGTAAGGGTCTCATAATGGTATTTCTCCCTGTAAGTCGTGAGGATCTCGTAGGTGCGTTTCTTCCTTAGGAATCGTGAGGATTGCTAAGTGCATGTTCCCTTATAAGTCATAAGGATCTTACAAGAGTGTTTTCCCCTTATAAGTCGAGAGGACTTACAAGGGTTGTTCACCGTGTAGACATATCCCTAGTCACGGATGGGACTTTGTTAGGGAAATGTTTATTCGCGCCCGTGGATTGTATACAAGGGTCAGCATTGAGCCGCTTGTAGGGCAATACTGGAGGTTGTGGGGGCTGCTTAAGAATAGGTTCAGATCCCTGTAGCTTAAGACTTTGAATCTTATGAGCCGTGAGGGTCCCATAAGAGGGTTCTCCTTACGAGTCGTGAGGATCTCGCAAGTGTAATTTCTCCTTAGGAATCGTGGGGATCCCTAAGTGTGTTGCTCCCTTGTGAGTCGTAAGGATCTCACACAGGTGGATTCTTTTTACAAAGTCGAGAGGACCTTGCAAGTGTCTTTTAACGAGATTGCGCCCTTTCGGGTTTTCACAAAACTCGCCGGTAGCCCTGCTGTTTTTACTCACGGAGCCCTTTCGGGTTTTCATCCGTGCCCATTTTGCTTATGGACATACCGTTTTTTTTCCTTCTTTTTTTTTATTCTAACGAGGTTGCGCCTTTTCGGGTTTTCACAAAACTCGCCGGTAGCCCTGCTGTTTTTACTCACGGAGCCCTTTCGGGTTTTCATCCGTGCCCATTTTGCTTATGGACATACCGTTTTCTTTTCTTTTTTCTCTTTTTTTTATTCTTTTTTTTTGTATCAGCTTTGGGATGCTGCAATCCACCGTAGTTTATTGGCATCTCGGTCAATGGCTAGTTTTAGGACATAGTGGTCCGTTGTTAGTTTAAGGACGTTTCGGTCCGTCGTTAGTTTAAGGACGTTTCGGTCCACTGTTAGTTTAAGGACGTTTCGGTCTGCTGTTAGTTTAAGGACGTTTCGGTCCCTTGTTAGTTTAAAGACATGTCGGTCCCATAAGCCGGCTACTACTTATAGAGTTTGGGCTTAGGAAGATAGCGAGAGGACATAGTCGTCGTCATCTATCATTGACCTAGGTCGTAACTCGTCAGGCGTAGTATTTCTTCAGGAAGCGACCATTTATTGGCCTGAAGGGCCTTTCGCCATGCATGTCCATGATTAGATAGGCTCCACCCTGGTAGACCTTTTCTATAATATACGGGCCTTCATAATTCGGCTCGAATTTCCCTCGTTTAGCATGATTGGGGATCATAGGTCTTTTGACCACTAGCACGAGTTCACCTTGGCGGAATGTCCTCGGCCTAGTCAATCTTTCGTATGAGCGTGTCATCTTTGCTTTATAAGCCTCCAGGTTTTGTTGCGCTATGAGCCGGGTTTCATCAAGGGCATCGAGTTCCTCAAGCCGAAGGTAAGCGTTCTCTTCGTCCGTTAGCTCGTAGTGAACTGCCACTCGTAGAGAGGGTAACTCTATCTCGAGAGGGAGTACCGCTTCTGTACCGAATACCAATGCGTACGGCGTTGTGTTCGTGGCCGTTTTGAACGTAGTTCGATACGCCCAGAGAGCTTCATGCAGTCTCTCGTGCCAGTCTTTCTTATTTCGTGACACCGTCTTTTTCACGATCTTCGTCAAGGTCTTTTTGAAAGCCTCAGCTAGACTGTTAGCTCTGGGATTATAAACTGAGGAGTATCTCCAGTCTATATTATGCTGTTGTGCGAAGCGGCTGATCTTGTGGCTTCTGTAGGCTGGCCCATTATCGGAGATAATTCGTCGCGGAGTTCCAAATCGATAAATGACGTGTGTCTTGAAGAAATGGAGTATATTCTCGGTCTTCACTTCTCTCAGCGGTACTGCTTTGCCCATTTGGAGAAGTAATCAGTTGTCGCTTAAATGAATCGATGTCCTCTGGACGATGTTGGTTCGATGGGGCCGATTATGTCAGTTCCCCACATTTCGAACGACCAGCTAGCCACTGTCGGATGTAGTAGATTTGGATGCTGATGGATAAAGTCCCCGTGGATCTGGCACGAGTGGCACTACTTCGCGTATTCGAGGCACTCTTGGATCATCGTGGGCTAATAATAACCCATCCGTTTGATCTTCAGCTTCATCTTCGGCCCGGCTTGGTGAGAACCACAGAGTCCGTCGTGAGTTTCTTGAACGACTCTCTTTTCTTCTTCAGGTCCCAGGCATCTTAACCATAGAGAATCAAATGAACTCTTGTACAGAGTATCATTGACGAAGGCAAAAGACAGAGCTCGTTTCATAAGCTGATGTCTTGAGGACGCATCTTCGGGCGTTCGACGGGATTTGAAGTAGTCTATAAAGACTTCTTTCCAATCCTTAACCGTTTCTTGGTCTTTTACTTATAGAGCCACTGGCTTGGTCGCTCCTTTTTCGTCGGATGACTCCGGAGATATTTCTGCCGGTGTGAGAACCCGATAGCTTTGTACCACGATTCTTATGTCATCGAGGTTTTCGTCAGCCAGTTCTTTAGCAAGCTTGGCTAATGCATCTGCTTTGCTATTTTCCGCACGCGGTATGCTTTCTAAGGTGTAGGAAGGTATTTGGGTCAGCAGTTGCTGCACCCTCTCGCCGTACCTTACCAACTCTGGCTTGCACGTTTGATAATCGCCGTTTACTTGACTAACGACCAATTGGGAGTCTCCGTATATGAGGAGGTTCTCAATCCCTATGTCGATGGCGATCTCGAGACCTGCTATCAAAACTTCATACTCGGCTTCATTGTTTGTCCTCGGCTCTGTTAAGGAGAAGGCAAAACGCATTATCCCTCCTTGTGGAGTTACGAAGATGAGGCCTACCTCTGATTTGATTATGGGTGTGCTTTGTTTGCGCTTCTTCATGGAAGATGCTCCATCAAAATAAAGTTCCCATCGAGTATCACTCCCGTTAATCGTGTCAAACGCATGCTCGTCTGGCAGTTCGCAATTCAGAGGAGAATCGGCAGGTATCGGATGCTCAGCGAGGAAGTCAGCGATGGCCTGGCCTTTCACTACCTTAAGAGGCTGATAAGTTATCGAGAACTCCATCAAGAGCAAGGCCCATTTAGCAAGTTGCCCCGTAAATATGGCCTTTGACATCAAGTATTTGAGAGGATCCACCTTCGATATGAGACGGACTTCATGCGCCAACGCATAGTGCCTGAGCTTCGTTATCACGAAGATCAATGTCAGGCAGTGTTTTTCAATGGGAGAGTAATTGCTTTCTGCCTCCAATAGAACTCGGCTCAAATAGTAGAGGGCTCTTTCCTTCCCTTGGTCGTTCTCTTGTGCCCATAATACACCTAAAGAACCTTCAAGGGCGGTTGTATACAGAATGAGAGGCTTTCCCTTGACCGGAGTAGCCAGCACTGGCGGGTTCTACAGGTATTGCTTGATTTCGTCCAGCGCGCTTTGGCATTTGCGATCCCAGACGAAAAGGGTTCCCTTCTTCAGCAGGTGACTGTAAGGACGACACTTGCCTGAGAGATTGGCTATAAATCGCCGAATATACGCGAGCTTCCCTTGGAGAGACCGCAATTGCTTGAGAGTCCTTGGCGGGGGCATCTCCATAATTGCCTTGATCTTTGACGGATCTATCTCGATGCCTCGGTGTTGGACGACTTGCCCGAGGAAACTCCGAACGCGCATTTGAGAAGGTTCATCTTCAAGTTGTATCGCCGAAGGCGTTGAAACACGATTCTCAGATGCTCTAAATGTTCCTCGTATGATCTGCTTTTCACCACAAGGTCGTCGATATAGCATTCGACGATTTCATGTATGAGGTCGTCGAAAATCTTCGTCATGGCCCTCTGATAAGCACGTCTTTTAGTGTAGCTACCCTTTCTTCAGACAGCAATTAACTGACGAATGTTGGCCTTGGATCGCTTGTCGTCCCCAAATCAATTTTCTTGAGATCGTCTGCAGTAGTATGTATTCCATCTTCCAGCTCTTTCGGCGCCGGTGGAAATTCCGAGATCACCTCATCGTCATTGTTTTCGAAGTACCAAGGGAGGTCATCTAGATTCTCGGGCTCTTCTTTTGATAGCGTTATCATATGACAAGTACGAGCTCGCTTCCAAGACCGATGCTGATCTGGTTCTACTCTCGCTGTATACGCGGCTTTTGGTTCGTGCTTCTGTGGTGGATTTATCCTCCAACTGCTGGACAGAGCGAACTTGCCGAGCTGATATTGGTCTTCGACCCAGTTCTTGAAGGTGAAGCAGTCTTCGAGAGGATGTCCTACTGCTTAGTGATAAGAGCAATAGTCTGGGTGAGAGATCTCGTCCACTTGCTCGGGGTGCTTCGACTCCGGAAGAGTAATCATTTGATGTCTTATGGCGAGATCAAGTATCTTCCGTGTTTTGTTCTGAGGAAAAGAGTATGCTCGACTCATCTTCTTTATAAGAGACGAATCTGTATTGCTCGATTCCCGATCGCGTGGCTTCTTGGTCTCGCTTTGTCGCTCTCGAACGGTTTTCCCGCTCTTTGACTTATTTTTGCCTCTGTGTCGGGCCTTTTGTATGACGGGTTGATAAGGAAGAGCATTGCCATTCTCCGCGGCCTGTTGAAAGAGGCGTTATGTCCTGGCTTTTTCGTAAATGGCCATCTCGCGGTTATGGTCATCTCGGATCTTTTGACCCGCTTCCCTTACTAGCCTGTCCATTCGTTCTTCAAATGACGGACTCGGCGCTTTGATGACCGGACCTTGTTTTGGTTTAGGATCAGCATCTTTTAACAGGGCGTCCTCTTCTTCATTGAAGTCATATATGACGTAGCTACCATGGACTCGTTCCCGTTTCCTGGATTGGACATATCCGAGCCCGACCGTTTCCATTCTCCCGTTGGGCAGCTTTCGTTGAGCCCTGGGGACGTCCTAAATCCTGTTGTAGAATCGAGCTTGTCGAGTGGTCTGTTTAAAGGGTACCCCTTAGCGCTTCAAAAGCTTCTTCAAGCCTTCTGTGTAATATCTAGGCAGACGGATGGGCTGGAGCCTGTCGAGCGTAGAATCTGCGCCATGCCAGACCTCTTTCTCTACTTTAGTTTCCGTGGATCGATAAAAGAGGATCGCCTTTTCATCTCTTCGCCTGGGAGGTACGTAGAATGTCCGCAGTTATTGCACACTATAAGTTTCAAGCGCATCGAGCTCTTTGTAATGCTCTCGTGAAACCATGATAATTTGCAGACTCTGATTATCGCCAGCGAAAGCTTGTATTGGTGGCCGAGCGGAAAATATAGCGTTAACCTCGTCTTCTGAGTCGCTGCCGAAGATCAACATGGGGGCGGACGGTCCCGGGTTGTTGCATTGAGACGGCCCTGAATAAACTATCTCTTCTTCATCCTCGGTATCACTCCCGAAGACTGGAATAGTGGTGATAGCTTTGTCCTTCGGCTTGTGACATCTCTCCGTGTCCTTGAAATCTAGTAAAAAGTATTTCGCATCTTAGTATTTTCGGACTTCGTTTACGGAGAATGGATTCAACTCCCCCGTTACAGTGTACTCGAGACCATCCTTAGAGTATTTCATGCACTGATGTTGTGTATAGGGGATGATGTTGTACCCGTGTAACCAAGGCCGGCCGAGCAAAGCATTGCAGCATGTCTTGGCGTCAATGACGTGAAATTTAACATCCGTGACAAGTAGTCCGAAGCGTAACGTCAGTATCACCGACCCGAGGGACCGTGATGACTGGGAGTCGAAACCGGAGATGGTGATTTTATCACGAGCGAGGAGCTGAACGCTCATGCAGATTTCCTTCAATACTCGCACGTTGAGGAGATTGACGGAAGACCCATTGTCAACCAGGATCTTGCCTATCTTGATATCGTGACAGTATCCGGAGACATAAAGGGGATGGTTGTGCTCACACGTTCCGAGGAGGAGATCTTCATCGCCGAAGGTGATATCGGCTGTGTGCACTTCTTCCAGCTCATCTTCATCTTTTCTTCGATGAGGAAAGGTTGGAATTGCACTGGTTCTTGTAGCGCCTTGATCAATGAATCTCTTGCCTCTTTGGATAGCAGAAGGGCGTCGAGAATGCTGAGTTGCGAGGGTAACTTCCTCAAGTGCGCCAGAATGTTGTAGTCTACCTTACTTTTTTTCGGCGGGTCCTTGGCTGTCAGCTCTTTGATGACTTGGTCATCCAGGGTGATGTCCTCAGAGACCTTTTCCTTTCCCTTATCTTTTCTATTTGTGGGTCCAAGATTATTTTCTGGAAGTGTACGATTGTGTAGCTGAATATTTTCACAGGTCTTTGGTTCTTCCTCTTTCCCCGAGGTGGATTCCTTGAAGAGAGGGCCAAGAGTCATCTCTTCGTCGGAGTCACTTCCAAAGGTGAGAACTTGCGATGCCCCGGCGTTGACCGTGCGGCAGTTGCCGGTAATTCTTTTATGCTCTTCGGTCGTACTTCTCTGCTCCCGATGAGTTTTGCGTTTCATTCGCTTAAAATGTTGCCGTTGAGCAACATATACCTGCCACCATCTTTTAAAAGCGTTGCACTCTTCGATGGGGTGTGCCATTTTTCGATGATATATGAAGTAGCTAGGATGCATCTCTGCTTCACCGAGAGTGTTTCCTTCGGAGGGTGGTAGCTTCATTCCCATTGATTTGGCTTTAGTAAACCTTTTCCTCGTCTTGAATTTGTTCTTATTCGCGACGGATGTCCTTTGATTCGGCGGGAGTGTCTGAACTCTTTCGTCCGGTCGCCGGCGTTTGGGCTTTTCGAATATGGCTATCTCACGCTCCCGATCAGCTTTACTTTTTAGAAGAGCTTCGTTTAGGAATGCGTCGATCATTTCGTCTGATGGCCCTGGAAGTTCCGGTTCAGGACCTGCCCCCAGTCTCTCGGTGCAAGGAGCTTCTTCATCACCTATCGATGAATGAGAGATCATATGGCAGCTTGCTACGTAATTCTCAGATCCATCCGACGAGTCTTCTCCATCAGCTCCGTCTTCAAGGACGTGGCCGAGGAACTCTTGGAGCGTGATTGGAGTCCGCGCCTTCTGGTTATATTCTTCCAGCGCATCAATCTGCTTCTGCAGGTCCGTGCGCTTGTCGTCAGGCTTCACGGGCTTTCTGGATTTCTTTTTCTTTTTCGAAGGTTTCGGCGGCCGGGTGTATGTGCTTTGGCTATCACCACCAATTTTTGGAGTCGGGCGCGGCTTTAGCATCCCCTCGATGATCTCAGGTTCCAACGGATTCTTCCATCTGATCGCCGGGCATGTCTGGAGATCATTCAGCATCCTTTTGGTTTTGGCCGAAAGAGCCACCTCCCATAGAGCTTCTTCAACAAAAGAGCACGTTGCCCCTGGTGTGTCCATCTTCTTAGGAGTGTGCGGTTGTGGTGGACTTACTTTCTACTTTTCAGACAACGCAAACTTGCCTTGTTAGTACTGATCCTCAATCCATCCCTTAAAGACGAAGCAATCTTCGATTGGATGGCTTATCTTTTAGTGGTAAGGGCAATAATTGGGATTATTTGCTTCGCCGGGTTGCAATGGCCGCTTTGGATTCGGCAGATTGATAAGCCGGTTGCGCATCGCCAGCTCGAAGAGTCTCTTTGTTTTGTCCCGTGGGAACGAGTAAGGACGCTTCATTTTCTCATTATAATAGCGCCGTCTCTCTTCCAGTTGATCTGCTAGCTTTGGGGCACTGGGCTGCTGTTGGGTATTCGCAACGAAGGTCGACTTCCCTTTACCTTTTTCGTTCCGCGGTTCCGGCTTCGGAGGAGACGGTCTATGACCCATCTGATCCATCTGGGCTAGCTTGTCGATTAAAGCCTAGAGTGTGGTCGGTTTGAAGAACATCATGAACTGTGAAATAGTTGCATGAGGGTCTAGGGTGCCCACGAGCATGCCCACCGCTGGTGCTTCTTCGATGCGCTGTTCACATTTCGACCACAGATTCCGCCATCGGATTGCGTACTGAACCCACGTCTCGCCTGGCTTCACCCTGGCATTGATCAATGCCGTTATCGGGGTGCGTTCACTAGCACTCGCGAATCGCTGGGTGAACAATAACCCCATTTCTGCGAAAGTCTTGACAGAATCGTTTGGAAGTTCGGAGTACCACTCAAATACCGTTTCCGACAAGCTGCCGACGAATTGGCGGAGAAAAAGCTTATCATCACCCCCGGTATTGCCGCAGAGAGCCCTGAACTGAGCGACATGTTGATGGGGATTGCCTGTCCCCTTGTACACATGGAATTTAGGGATCGTGTAGCCCGGCGGGTACTTTATCTGATCATACCATCCTGGATACGGTCGCCCAGTTTTAACAATTTGTCCAGCCGTTTCATTTGCCTGATGAACTCTTATTTGCTGAGCAATATAGTCATCCAGGGCAGCTTTGGAGATTGTCTCCTCTTTGGCTGTTGACAGAGCCGGCAGAGGATTCGATGTTTTTCCTCTGTCATCTTCAATTATTACTGGAGGATCTTCCGCTGGGGGATCCGGCTGGATCATCATGCCCACTATATCTTGGAATAGAAGGGCCATTTGCTTTATATTGGCCGCTTGTTCTGCAGCCTCTTTGTCCTTCCTCTCCAGCATTCTCCGAAGGAATTCGGCATCAGTTTCCTGCTCATGGCGTTGCTCCGAGGATGCCCCTAGGCTTGTTTTCGATCCCGTGAGTGCGGCCATCGTAGTCAGCATCTCCTGGAGCTTCTGCTGTTGTTCCTGGGCTTTTGTCACGGATCGGGTGAGCGGTCGGTGATTCATGGAGATACGGCTATCCTCTTTTCCGGATGCCATATAGACGGTATACACCACCATGCCCCCAGACTTAGGGCATTTAGGCTTAGTGCCCTTGACATTTGTCGTAGACATGGGGATCTTTTCCGTCCTTCTTCTCTTGTGGGCGGTCGAAGTTGAGGGGGCCGTTGCAGTGGGCACCCGAGTAGTCGTCGCCTTCTGTGGCTTAACAGGATGGTTTTCTTCCTGTCGAACCTTCAGCTTCTTCTGCCGGCGGGGATAGTCTTGATCAACCACCGACTCTCGGATTTGTCGCCATATTTTGTAAACTTTGGAAGATAGCCGCTGAGGGGACTGCTCCGGCTTTATTTCTGTGACAGTCTCCACCGGTGGAGGAGATCTTTTTAATACGGCGGTAGGCGAGTTCCTACGCACCTTGTTCAGCAGCTCAAAGCTGTTTCCGGTTGGAACAACAGTATTAACTTCCACCGTCAGAGCTGGTGGAGTTAGCCCAGACGGGGAGTTGCCCCCACCCTTCCTTATTCGGCGCCAGTGGCGACGTCGAGCGTGTCGAGCTTTTGGGGTTGGTTCGGCGAGGGGGATGGCTTTGCCTTGCTCCCTGTTCAGGTGAGGCGCCGCCGGTGCTAACCTCTTGAAGACTGACGTCTTTTGAGTAGCGACATCCAATCTGTCAAATACAGTCCTTTGAGCAGGAACGAGAGCCGGGGTTGGGAGCTAGAACAGTCAGTCTTATAAAGACCGACCCTTTGGCAGGCGAAGCCTCCTTGACGACTTCAGGGGCAGGGTTGGTTACTCTTTTCGGAATAACCTTCTCTTGAATCGCAGGCTTCATCGTTGGCCCGCATGAACTTTGGCCCAATCTGGTGAAGACCGAGGCGCTGGAGCTGGATGACCCGTTGAGAGGGGCCGCAGTGTTGGAGATAGTGCCCTCAGAGTCAATTATTAGGTCACAGGTACGTGATTGTAATGATTGAGGGAGGACCTATCCCGGTAGGACAGTCTTACTCGAGATGATAGTATGCTATCTGGTTTACCTTTATCATCGTGTACTGTTTTAGGTGACCTGACACGTCGCTATTACACGTTGATAGAGCCCCTAGGATTCTTGCTTGACCACCAGCAGTATGAGGGCGATCATATAAGTGGGAGCTGGGGGTCTATAAGCTTATCCTTAAAAGGTTCCTAGTCGTGGGAGTTTCGAGACTGGGCATCGATACTCCATTAGTAGACTAGTGTATACAGTCGAGACCCCGACGAGGGGCGGTGGCCGGTCTCACAAGCCACTGGTGTCAGTTGGATCACCTAAGATGTATACAGGTGCTCATTGGGTTATGAGTACACCGGACAGGACTCGCCGGGAACATGCTAGTTGGTCATATACCAGACGTCAGATGGCAGTTCCCTGGTGACATGTGTGCAGGTTAGTTCATCGACCTGGGGATCGTCATTTGTCTCGTGTGAGTTCCCACTGTACTTTGATTACTACCCTACCACGGCTCAAAGGAGTCGTGCAAACAGGTTTTAGTTGGGTACAGTCCCGAGCCACATGGAGGCAGTGAGCGTATCTTCAGGGGTTCGTCTCTCCCGGTATTGGGGGTGAGGTCGTGCTGTGTCTAGGAGAGCCATTACACAAAGTCCTTGGCCAAGGCAAGGAGATTTACTGGTAGGTATTCCAGTAGTATCTCAGGGTGTTCTGGGCTACACTCCGACACGACTTGTACCGCTTTTGGGGGTCTGACTTTTACCAACCCCCTAGGCCCGCCATGCGATGCTCATAGACGAACGGACCGGACTGCACGGATATTGTCACTGACAGGCTCAGTAGGGTGTCAGGCTGAGTTCGCTCACAGACGTCCCTTTTAGTCAGTACCTGGTAGCCCGTTACGTATTGGCTTATACCTCTGACGTGCTAGTGGTTAAATCCACAACCAAGGTGTTGACGAGTCTTTAGAGTCCCCCACATTCAGTTACTCAGCTTTCGGGCGAAAGGTTGTAGAGGCCGTATGGAGATATGGCAAGGTCCGATCAGATACGTGCGGTATTGCACGGATCAGGATCGGACAGTCTGTACTATAGGCCGTATGGTTATATGGCAGGGTTCGATCAGATACGTGCGGTATTGCACGGATCAGGATCGAACAGAAATTACTAGCCGGCTTTGGTATAAGCCGGATCCTAGTATAGTACAGTGTAGACTTTGTCTCATTGCATTTGTATTTCGGTCGGAATACAAATGCGGGTGTGTATGCACAGTATCGGGGTTTTCCTGTAATTTATTACGGGACCAGTTTTCTGGAGTTGCCAGTTTGTTTTCCGTTTCGGCCAATTTTCCATTGTTCCGTTCATTGGCCGAAGATTGGTGGAGGAGGGCTTATTTGCATTGTTGCAAATAAGTGTTTGTGGAGGGGTTCTTTGCTTATTGTTTTATCATGATAGCCTCTCATTGACCTTGACTTCTAGCTTCATGATTGCTTGACTTTTAGTGACCATCATGGTTGTTGATGATGAGCTTGGTGATGATGGTTGGATGAGTGTTGGTTTTGCTTGTGATCATTACTTGATATCATAACCATTCCTTTCTCTCTCTCTTTTGATTATGGTTGGGTTTTGATCTTTTGTTTGAGAATATATCACTCCCTCACTCTCATGCTCTTCTCACCACCTAAAAAGAGTGTGGCCGGCCATTCTTTTGGGTAAGGGTTGATTGATTCATTTTTGGTGTGGCATATTGTTTTCTCATGCTTGCTAGAAAAGCCCTCTAGTTCCTTTCCAAAAGTTTCTCTCTTTTCCTTCACCAATGGCAATTCCACGATCCCCAAAAATGAGACAAAAGTTCTACTACATATTCTACAACGAACCTTGGGCACGTCGAGTAGCCGGCTTCGTGCCCGAGTTGCCTCGGCATTGAGGTGGGAGCCCGTAAACGAAGAAGGCGATGTGGTGCACTTCCGGCGACGAGGAGGAGACGGGACTTTTCCGCAGGAGATCGGGACCATGACGAGAAGACCGGAGGACTTGGATCGTCGGTATATCTCTATTCCCTTTCTTGTAGTTAGCTTAGACTAGTTAATGGTAACGATCCGGGTGTTTAGTGCGCGGGGGTGCCGGTTTGCTAAGTCCGCAAAATTTAAGTTTACCACCGTTTCCGCGTTTGGCCGTCGGATTGACGGCCGGGGCGCCGCCGTGCACTTACAGTGGTATCAGAGCCTCGCCATTAACTTCGTCTAGCTTTCGTTTGATGTGTTTTGCGGTTCCGATCGACCAAAATTCCAAAAACTCATTTTACCTCACATCAGTTTTCTGTTGAGAATTTTTGGTGTCTAAAAATTTTTTAGGTGGTCTCAGAATGATGTGCAGGAGATTCTAAGAACTCTGGGAAAATTCGACACTCTGATCTCTCACACAGAGCGCGGATCCGCGGCCCCACCCTTCTATTGGGCCGCGGTTCCGCCGCAGTCTTGAGAGTTCAGTGGGCCATCTTTTTCCAGTGGGCTTCAGGGGTGTAATTAGGGGTTTTGGAATATTAAAATTGGGCCAATTATTTCTGTGAGTGCTGCAGTATTGGTTTGGGGCCCACTTGTTAATTTTTGGTCAATCGGAAAATTTAAAACACATTTTTCACAGTATTTACATTATATCTGCGACCGTGAATGTCACTCGATCGGTAAATCCTGTCTAACTGCTATAGCCCGGTTAGACGGATTTGCGAACGTGACTTTCACGTTGATGTTCTATGTATTTGCTGTGTTGTTGCGGATCGGTCGGTGGGGATAGCCTGGATGCAATGCTAGTACAGTTGTGGTTGTATTATGTACATTTGATATTGCGGGGCGAGCGTCCGACATGTGGACTGCCGTCACTGCCTGTTTGTATTATTATTTTGGGGCACGGCCTGGTTGCGGTCGATGTACCCGGTGTATGTATATTTTACTTTCTGTACTAGGATTGCCCCGCGGAGGGGTGCACGGATAGCCGGGTTCTGGAGGGCAACAAGCCCGCATCTCATGGCATTGAGACGGAAGGGGCTTCACTCTAGGATTGGCGGGCTATTCGCCGCACTCGTAGGGGGTACAGGTTGACCCAGGAGGGGTGCCCAAGTTACCGGATTCCGTGAAGTGCTGGGTGGTCCATTCACGGTGCTGAAGGGGGCTGCCTCGCTTCAGGTTTTGGCGGGTAACTTGCCGCGCCCGTAGGGGTCTAGGATTTCATTGCGCAGGCTATCCACACGACCAGGGGAACGTCGGGTTTCAGTAGTGGCTCTGTGAAACCCGGGGATCCCAGATATCTGTATTGTTTCTGTGATGCTGTACATTTCTGTGATGTTGTATTTTATTCACGCCTTGAGCGAATATAATATATTGGTATATATATTAGTAGATGTTGTATATGTTTTGCATCCGCGCTAGTCCAGTCCCCGCTCTGTCGTTAGTTAGCTAACCTAACGGGTAATGACGGGACCCAGTGGCGAATGCGGATGGCATATACGTACATCAGTATATTTTCGTTCTTTTTGGTGTGATCAATTGATGGGACTGCATTGATTCGGATCAATGCAAAGTTAAAAACAAACCTAATCTGATGTTGTTGGAACACTTTTTCAAAAGGCTGTTATTGCAAGGACGTTTACTTTTGTTTTGCATCGTGGTATTCATTGGAATATCCTGCTCCTCAGTCGACGAGGCAAGGGCCGAGATCCCTTCACCGGGAGTGACCCCTTGGACAAAAAGTTTGCGTCAGGGCAATGACTTCACTATAGCCGATTGCTTTTGCTTTGCACCGTGGTATTCATTTGGAATATCCTGCACCCCATTCTACGGGGAAAGAGCCGAGATTCCTTCACCGGGAGTGACCTCTTTAGTAAAGGTTTTCGTCACTATATTTTCTAAAAAGCTATCCGTTCCTTCAACGATATCAAGTTCATTACGTTAAAGGTTTTCGCCAGAAACCATTCGTAGCCCTCCGTCGTTTCAGACGGGTAGCACGTAGTATTCATGCTATGTTTGTTGACCTTCGTCAAGGCATAGTGTATGGTAGCTGCTTGTTACCTTTCTGCTGCATAGATAGATGCGTTGGTTTGGGACAGTCGTATAGCCTTGTTGACCTTCGTCAAGGGCTTGTACGGGTGGATTCAAATTAACCTGGATAATGACGGGTAGAACTTGACATGTGACTTATGATTTGTTGACCTTCGCCAAGGTCATAAGAGCATGGGGCAGAAATCACATCGGGAGTTTCAAAAGAACTGAAACTTGCCAGATATGCGCATACCTTCTGGAGTGTGATACCGTGAGCGGATTCCGTCACGTTGTCATGCGATGAGAGTTGGATCCCGATTCCCACTGATGAGTTAGTTTACTCCTCGGGTGACCCCGACTAATTCTTCTTTCAGGTTTGGAGGAGAATTTGAGGTACAGTGGGAGGATTCCAGATTAGATAAATTGGTGACCATTCTGATCTAGGTTAGAGTGCACGCTGAGTGTTTCTTTTCTCTCTCTCTTTGGCAGCGACCATTGACCCGACCCTAAGACTTTGACTCAGTGACCAAGTTGACCGAACCTTCTAAACACTGGCTTTTGGATTGTCAGAGTTGCAGACCTCATTGCCACTCCTACTTTTACCCTTTTCTCCGGGACACCCCGTATTGCTACGAACGTCCACTTCCATTGGACAAAACCATCGTATGGTTAGATACGAACTCGACAGATTTATTCGAGGATGGTTTCCGGTTCTGAAGAAAACGGATAGGATTATTCAGTTGTCTTTTCCTTTTACCCTCTCTCAGGTTACGAGTACTCCTTGGTTTAGGGGTAGCACACCTATTACGCAAATTGGATCGTCTTCTTCCAAACCATAGGCAGGTGCCGACCGGTAGGGAATGAAGAAAACCAATTAGCATAACGATGGTGTGCAGAAGGTATTAGGTTAAGACAAAGCAAGGGATTAGTAAGAGGGCAAAGTAAATTGCAACAGATATTCACGACCAAACCAAGTATCTCTTCGCCAATCCTAAAATCACCTTTGTATTTCTCCAGAACACTCCGTATCACTACGAAGATCCACAGTTTATTGGATATTCCATCGTATGGTTATATACGAACTCGAAAGGAACTTGTTCCAGTTCGGGGATGGATCCTGGTTCAGGAGAAATAGGAATAAAGTACATTCAGGTATCTTTTATCTTCACCTTCTCTCGTGTTGCGAGTGATCCTAGGATTAGGACAGTACACCCATTATGCTTTTTGGATAGTCTTCTTCCAAACCATAGGCTGGTGCCGAACGGTAGGGAAGGAAGAAAACCATTTGGCCTAAAGGGGTGTGCAGAAGGTAAAGACTAAAGACATATGAAGGGATTTGGAGAGGTGGCAAAGGATTATACGGTTACAGTCGTGAATCTGGTAGAGGCATTACTAAGAATACCGGGATACCCCATCGGAACATTTCAATGTTTCAGGTTCGCTGTGTACTGTTAAAAGAAAACTGATTTTCCGATTGGACACTTGCTCCAGGGTATGTATTTACCAGGTATGACTCTCACATCTGTATGGTTTTACAGATGATGAGTGGGAGTAAGTTATTGGGAATTGGGTGATTATCCTCATTATATCGGGATTCGTTGTAATCAATGATATTTGAGGAAATCACCTGGGCTGTTTGCCGGTCGGCAAATATTTGGTTTTGAATATCCGCTGTTATGCACCAATATCAAAATGATATATCTGTACGTCTATTTTCATAGAGTGAGATATACCTTTCTGAAATTATGTCTACGACATTTACCTATATCAGTGGATGGTTAGGTAAGGAGCATTAAACAGCGGTGTAATTCTTCTTAACCATAAGTACAGTTTTCAACCTACGACACACAGTGAAAGAGTTATCAGACTCAAGGGACTTATACAGAGTATTGTATGTTGTCCAGTGTCCATTAGGACAAAGGGGTTGGTCCTCATACTATATTCTGTTTACTTTTAACTTCTCTAGTTCTTAGACATGTGTTTCGTTGAAACACAGGGTCTAAGTTTTGAGGAGTTATAGGTATTTGAATAGAGTAGAGAACCAGGTGTAGCAGGTATCGGGATTCTTCAAAGAGATCGAAGATGTAGATACTTGTGTATGGTATTCAGTTGATAGTAATGATAAAGAGATCTTGCTTCTCTTTCAGGTTACTCATAATTGGAAGTATTCCTAAGTTGAGTAACGCTGATCGGCCTCCTTCCATTTAGTTGACATGCGCTGGGGACAGCTGCATGATTTGAATCTAGTTCAATTAAATCAGTGCCTCTGTTTCTATATTGGATATAGAACAGTTCATATCTTAACGATGTTAAGGTACGGGGAGTTGTCCGGTTTATGATTAAAACCAGACACTGGACAACTCAAGGCACGTTTCTGTAATGGCTGTTTGTGGGTTGACCCAGGCTATGACGCGGGTTGACTTTCTACCATCTGGATGAACAATAGCAATATTGTTCTAGACTCGCCACAGTTTTATTAAAAAAATGGATTTTTTCAGAAAACAGAAGTGGGAGTATGGTAGAACTGGAAGTGATTCCAGAACCACAAACGATTACTGAAGATTTGATAAGGAACCTAAAGATTCAATCTGGATTGACATTCCATTGGCCACTCCGCAGATAAGGTGGGTAACTTCAGGCACCCGAGAGGTACTACGGTAGCCTCAAGGACGGTGACAGGGAAGTTCTTGTTTACCCACAATTACCATTGCTGTTGTTCCAGGCTGCGAGACCCGGCGGGAGGATGAGTATAGCGTCGTTCTAAACTAGTTTTAGAAGTGCACGTCTATATGACTCTGCCAGAGGGTTGTCGTAGTCAGTGGGAGCAGCGGAAGCATTGGTGGACAGGTAGCTTATGTCTATTTACAGACTGAAGCACCAGTAGCGGAGATAGATCATCTATTTCTGACGTGACAGTCATGGGTTTGACTTCATCAGAATAGGGGATGGATCTGTTGAGAAGGTAGTAGGGTGTGATATCCTGGTATTTGGATGACATACACAAAGTAGGAAAGGAAACTCCTATACTACGATCGGTTATACTTTGGTCGTCACACAGTTGTTTCTCCACAATGGAAATGGATTTTATATCAGACATACTGGTTACTAGATCTATGGTCTTAGATCTAGATTTGGGTGGTTTCCCAATCAGGGTACTTGACAGCATTCTAAGAGTATTTAGGATGGACGACTCCTGGCACGGTAGTGTACCTGCAGGTAATGGAGTCACCCTCTCTAAAGGTGTCTTACAGACTAAAGGGGAGAGGGATGTGCATGATTGGCAGATCACTTGCTTAGGCAATTGAGTCAATCATGAGATGTCAAGTACCACACCAGATATTGTTCTTGCACTGGATGCAATAAGTTGACATTAATCCAATCCTGGAGAAACAGTCGGAAGCAGTTTTAGAACATAAGTGGATGTTCTAGGGAGATGATAACGACAGCCTCATTCAGGAGACAGTTATCATTCCAGGCTTCCAAGGTGACATGGACGACAAGAAGGTTGTCAGAGTTATAGTTTTCCTTCTGATGAGGGGCAGTATTTTGGACAGGTGGTCCAAGGCAATACTGAGGGAGGCATGGCGCGCAGGATACTGATTAAGTTCAGTTGACGATATAGTCTAAGAAGTTTGGATTTGGAGTTCATTTATGAGCTATGTCCCATCAGACATCCAGACACATTCTAAGACAGGTATTGCTCTTTTCGGGAGATAGGTTTCTCCGCGAACTTGAGATATAGAGAGACATAGAAAGAAACAACTAAGCGGATCCACTCACTGAGGCTATTCCTCGAACGCAATAGTTCCGCAAACGAGCTTTGTGAGACTGACTAGTAGAGGAGTTGGGTGTTCGGTATCACACGGGCTGTGAGTATGCGACATCGCAATAATTAGCCTTGAGTGCAAGTGGGAGATTGTTGGAGATAGTGCCCTCAGAGTCAATTATTAGGTCACAGGTACGTGATTGTAATGATTGAGGGAGGACCTATCCCGGTAGGACAGTCTTACTCGAGATGATAGTATGCTATCTGGTTTACCTTTATCATCGTGTACTGTTTTAGGTGACCTGACACGTCGCTATTACACGTTGATAGAGCCCCTAGGATTCTTGCTTGACCACCAGCAGTATGAGGGCGATCATATAAGTGGGAGCTGGGGGTCTATAAGCTTATCCTTAAAAGGTCCCTAGTCGTGGGAGTTTCGAGACTGGGCATCGATACTCCATTAGTAGACTAGTGTATACAGTCGAGACCCCGACGAGGGGCGGTGGCCGGTCTCACAAGCCACTGGTGTCAGTTGGATCACCTAAGATGTATGCAGGTGCTCATTGGGTTATGAGTACACCGGACAGGACTCGCCGGGAACATGCTAGTTGGTCATATACCAGACGTCAGATGGCAGTTCCCTGGTGACATGTGTGCAGGTTAGTTCATCGACCTGGGGATCGTCATTTGTCTCGTGTGAGTTCCCACTGTACTTTGATTACTACCCTACCACGGCTCAAAGGAGTCGTGCAAACAGGTTTTAGTTGGGTACAGTCCCGAGCCACATGGAGGCAGTGAGCGTATCTTCAGGGGTTCGTCTCTCCCGGTATTGGGGGTGAGGTCGTGCTGTGTCTAGGAGAGCCATTACACAAAGTCCTTGGCCAAGGCAAGGAGATTTACTGGTAGGTATTCCAGTAGTATCTCAGGGTGTTCTGGGCTACACTCCGACACGACTTGTACCGCTTTTGGGGGTCTGACTTTTACCAACCCCCTAGGCCCGCCATGCGATGCTCATAGATGAACGGACCGGACTGCACGGATATTGTCACTGACAGGCTCAGTAGGGTGTCAGGCTGAGTTCGCTCACAGACGTCCCTTTTAGTCAGTACCTGGTAGCCCGTTACGTATTGGCTTATACCTCTGACGTGCTAGTGGTTAAATCCACAACCAAGGTGTTGACGAGTCTTTAGAGTCCCCCACATTCAGTTACTCAGCTTTCGGGCGAAAGGTTGTAGAGGCCGTATGGAGATATGGCAAGGTCCGATCAGATACGTGCGGTATTGCACGGATCAGGATCGGACAGTCTGTACTATAGGCCGTATGGTTATATGGCAGGGTTCGATCAGATACGTGCGGTATTGCACGGATCAGGATCGAACAGAAATTACTAGCCGGCTTTGGTATAAGCCGGATCCTAGTATAGTACAGTGTAGACTTTGTCTCATTGCATTTGTATTTCGGTCGGAATACAAATGCGGGTGTGTATGCACAGTATCGGGGTTTTCCTGTAATTTATTACGGGACCAGTTTTCTGGAGTTGCCAGTTTGTTTTCCGTTTCGGCCAATTTTCCATTGTTCCGTTCATTGGCCGAAGATTGGTGGAGGAGGGCTTATTTGCATTGTTGCAAATAAGTGTTTGTGGAGGGGTTCTTTGCTTATTGTTTTATCATGATAGCCTCTCATTGACCTTGACTTCTAGCTTCATGATTGCTTGACTTTTAGTGACCATCATGGTTGTTGATGATGAGCTTGGTGATGATGGTTGGATGAGTGTTGGTTTTGCTTGTGATCATTACTTGATATCATAACCATTCCTTTCTCTCTCTCTTTTGATTATGGTTGGGTTTTGATCTTTTGTTTGAGAATATATCACTCCCTCACTCTCATGCTCTTCTCACCACCTAAAAAGAGTGTGGCCGGCCATTCTTTTGGGTAAGGGTTGATTGATTCATTTTTGGTGTGGCATATTGTTTTCTCATGCTTGCTAGAAAAGCCCTCTAGTTCCTTTCCAAAAGTTCCTCTCTTTTCCTTCACCAATGGCAATTCCACGATCCCCAAAAATGAGACAAAAGTTCTACTACATATTCTACAACGAACCTTGGGCACGTCGAGTAGCCGGCTTCGTGCCCGAGTTGCCTCGGCATTGAGGTGGGAGCCCGTAAACGAAGAAGGCGATGTGGTGCACTTCCGGCGACGAGGAGGAGACGGGACTTTTCCGCAGGAGATCGGGACCATGACGAGAAGACCGGAGGACTTGGATCGTCGGTATATCTCTATTCCCTTTCTTGTAGTTAGCTTAGACTAGTTAATGGTAACGATCCGGGTGTTTAGTGCGCGGGGGTGCCGGTTTGCTAAGTCCGCAAAATTTAAGTTTACCACCGTTTCCGCGTTTGGCCGTCGGATTGACGGCCGGGGCGCCGCCGTGCACTTACACGCAGTAGTTGTAAGCCGATCAAAGACTGACTTCTTGGAAGCTTCTGGTGTTAGCACAGGGGCGCTAAAACTCATCGGTGGGAGCATGGTCCTAAAAAACAATCCAGTGGTGGCCTGAGTGACCTGTTCCACCGGCATCGTGAACAGCGAGGCTGCTTGAGGTCTGTAAGCTATGCCTCCGGATGAGGCGGAGCGTGGGTTGCAATTGCAGTTGGAACATTTTGCACAAGTGGACGCCATTGATCCTTCACTTTCTGCACCAAGAAAAACGCCAAATATTAGTATCTCGAAACCTAAGGACAACCATTAGCAAACCGCGATTCATTCGCGAACACGACACACGAAGTGTGGAGTGGAAAGAGGAAAAGGTCCCACCGGGCGTGCTAGAATCTGTTCCCCGCCGAAAGACGCGACAAAGACGCGATGAACGTCTTGCCTGAAATTCGGGGCAGATACTAATTGGTGCTATCCATCCACCTCTCCGAAGATACCAAGTTGATTTATGGCACCATGTATCGAAGGTTTAAATGAATGCGACCGATGTAGCAGACTTCATCAGATTCCCCCTCGTTTGAGGGGTTTTTGATTGTGGGGACGCTCTTCCATACAGGCGCAAGCCCCTGCAGTTAATTACGCTACCGCATCGCGGTAACAACTTTCTCCTTCTCCAGATGGTCACTTCGTGTCGTGGGTGTTTGTTTTGTATTTGGTTGCCCGTGGATTGTATACGGAGACTAATTTATGTTGTCGCCCGTAGGGCGTGGACTAGTTCAAATCCGTATCTTTCTTAGATTTGGGTTTGGGGGTTTAGGTTTAAGGATACGTTAGCCTTATTTGAGACTAAGATCAACTTAAACGTTTGTTAAGGATACGTTAGTCTCATTTTAGACTAAGATCAACTTAACGGGATCGTTTAGATCCAACAAGAGAGCATTTGGGCTCTATTGTTTAGTTTAGTGACACTGCAGTCGATTAGTTTAAGGACATTACGGTCCAATATTAGTTTAAGGACATCTCGGTCCATTGTTAGTTTAAAGACATCTCGGTCGAGATTAAGGACATCATAGTCCATGGGTTTAAGGACCCCATGTTAGTGTTTATGCCCTAGAAGGCCATTACTGTATCATACTAGCTTGTATATTACTTAATGGAAGCTTGGGATATTCACATGTATATAACAGTCTTGCTAAACATGGTAGTATGCTACTTGGTTTTTCTATCTTAATATGTTAGTGTACGTATTGATAGAGCTCTTAGGATCTTGCTTGTCTACCAGCGTTGTGATGGCAGTCACACTAGTGGGGGCTGGGTAGTCTACAAGCACATCCTTATTCAGGTCCCTGGTCGTTGGATTATCGAGACAGAGCATCGATACTCCGGAGTAGACTGGTGTGTACGCTTCTCATCCCAGTTGGGGAGATGGTCTGTCCCACAGCCGTCAGTACGTCGTACTGGAGATAGTATACAGGTGCTCGTTAGGTTACGGGTACACCGGACAGGACTCACGGGGAACTGTTGGTTGGTTTGATACCAGTCGTCAGTGAGCAGTTCCCAGGTGACATGAGTACAGCGTAGTCCGCAGACTTGACACTGCTACTTCGCCTCGAGTGTGTCCCACTGTTCTTAGATTGCTACCCTACCACGGCTCAAAGGAGTCGTGCAAACAGGTAGCAGTTGGGTGCAGTCCCGAGCACTTGGAGGCAGTGGCGGTTAGACAGGATTCGTCCCTCCCGGTATTGGGAGTAGATATCGTGCTGTGTCAGAGAGCCATTACGCAAAGTCCCTGGCCAGGGCAAGCGAGATTTACTGGTAGGTTCCAGTAGTTTCTCAGGGTGTAATGGGCTTCACTCCGACACGACTTATACCGCTATTAGGGGACTGACGCTTGCCGCCCCCTAGGCCCGATATGCGATAGTCTTGGACGAACGGACCGGACTGTATGGAGATTGTCACATCAGACTCAGTAGGAGTTCGGATGGGTTTCCTCATCGGCCTTCTTATCGACAACTACCTGGGGACCGTTATGTACAGCTAGTGCCGCTTGCGGTCTGTGGTTAAACCCACTGCCAGCGTAGTAGTCGAGTCTCTAGAGTCCCACACAGAGAGTTTCCTACTCCAGGCGAAACGATATAGAGGTCGCATGGTTTTGCGACAAAGGGTTCGGACGCATACGTGCGTTTACGCACGTACGACTTTCAGACAGTTTTTACCAGTCGGCTTTGGTTTAAGCCAGTTACTGGTATCTGGTTATTGGATTTTTTCAGTCTAAAGTTTTTCCGTATTTTTGCGGATTGGAGGGGCGTTCTCGTAATTATACGAGAAGCTTCTAGAAGATGTGACTAAGGAGGTTAAGGTGACATAAGCTTTGGATAAGATTAGTGAGTCATGAGGGTGATTCATCATGGTCATTAATGCACCATAAATGCTTAATGACTCATGTTAATGAATCACCTCTTTTCATTTATGAAGCATGCTTATTCATTTCTTTTATTCATTATTCTAAAATAAGAATGCTTCATAATATATTATGATACACTCTCTCTCATCTCATTATATTATTCACATTCTCTCTCCTCAAGCTCTCTCTCTTCAAAAGACTAATCCTCACCCTCATGTGTTGAGATCTAGGATTAGTAAGACTAATCAATCCATAACCATCTCTATATTACACCTAGCTTCTTTGATTAGCAATCCAAGAAGGTTAGTTGCCTCAAGCTTAGAGGTTTAGCTTGGAGTTTTGCTCTCGGGTGGATCGTCTACTACCTAGAGAAGGCCGAGGAGAACAAGGAGATCGTAAAGACGAAGGACTAGTATCGATAGGTATAATCCCTTAACACTATAGTTTAGTATAGCTATGTGTTCGGTTATTAGTTGTTTAGCTTCGATTTAAGCGGTTAGTCGATGTTCGTTCTTTAAACTTGATCGTTTTTGAAAATTCCGCCTCCCCACAAGTACTGGGGTGTACTACATCGACTTACAGTGGTATCAGAGCCTCGCTAAACACTAAATAACTTGATTGCAAATTTGTACGAATTTCGAACGGAAAAACGAAGCCGGAAAACCCTAAAAGTTACAAGTTTCTGTCGAATTTAAAATGATGTCCTAAAATTGTTCAGGTGATCTCAGAAAGCTTGTAAAGGGTCCAGAAGAACACCCAAGAAATTAGAGCCCATGAATCGGCTAAAGCGCCGCGGAAGGGCGACGGATCGCACCGATCCGCCGCGCTTCCGCGGCCGAGTTGCCGAGTCATGGACTCGTATTTCTTGTGTGGGTCCTCTCTGGTATTTGGGGTTCTCTGGAATATTTAATATTTGCTCAGGTTACTGTTTAACAGAGCAGATTTTGGAGCAATATTGATGTTGTTTAATCGATCGAAATTGTACAGTATTTGCATATTGGATTATATCTGTGATTGTTTAATGTGTTCGTAAACCTCCCCTAACTGCTAGTATGTCGGTTGGCAGGGGGTTGCACATTTCTGTAATGGTTATATCTGTTTGTGCATATAAACTGTATTGGACTGTTGTGGTGTATAGCCGGGG
Organism: Agapanthus africanus; assembly: GCA_030015575.1. Classification (NCBI taxonomy): domain Eukaryota; kingdom Viridiplantae; phylum Streptophyta; class Magnoliopsida; order Asparagales; family Amaryllidaceae; genus Agapanthus; species Agapanthus africanus. The sequence continues at coordinate 76,696,591 of JASDDO010000019.1, forward strand.
TTTGCAATGGGTTATTGTTTAATTCATTTGTTGTAAATGTAATTTGTTGTAATATTATTTTTGCGGGGCACTTCCAGGTTGCGGTTGTAGCCACCGTTGTATTATTTCATTTTACTGTTTTTGCTCCTAGGACTGACCCAAGGTGGGGTACACAAACTGCCGGGCGGGTAGTTTGCCGTACCCGTAGGGGTCGAGGGTGGGGTATCGGCTATTCATCACAACTGTGTAATCTGTCTTTTCTTGCAGGCTCGAAAGAAATACAGATTGCTTGCAAATCCAATATTGTTTATCTGTGTTCTGGAATGAATATCATTGCGTCAGACGAATGTAAAATATCTATATATATTGTAGCTATTTAGACGTCACTTATGTTTTACACCCGCGCTAGCCCAGCCCCCGCTCTGTCGTTAGTTAAGTAACCTAACGGGTGATGACGGGACCCAGTGGCGAATGCGGATGGCATAAGAGGACGTTGTATTTTCGTTGTTTTCTGCAATGATAGGTTAATGATGGGACGCATTATCTGTAATGCAAAGAAAACAAACCAAAGTTTAAATCGTTGGAACAATTTAAAAGAAACCACTCGGTTATTTTTAAAACAGATATTTTTAAATGCGGAGACTTAACCACTCCTTTTAAAAGCTATCAGGTTCCTTCGGTTATATCAAGTTCACTACGTTCACGGTTTCGCCAAAACCAGTCGTAGCCCTCCGTCATTTCATCTGGGTATTCAGTAGTATTCAAGCTATGTATTTTGACCAACGCCAAGGCATAGTGTTTGGTAGCTACTGGGTATTCATTTGTTGCATAGATAGATGAGTTAGTTTGGGACAGTCGTATGATCATTTTGGCCAACGTCAAGGATATGTACGGGTGGGTTCAAATTAACAAGATAATGATGGGCAGAACTTGACATGTGACTTATGATATTTTGACCAACGCCAAGGTCATAAGAGCATGGGGCAAAAACATATATCGGGAATTTCTAAAGAAACTGAAATTTGCAAAGAGATGCATACCATTTTGAGTTTGATGAATGTTGGTAGCATTCCTACAACATTATCAGACGATGATATTTGGATCCCGATCCTACTGTGAGTATATGCTACTTATCAGGATATTCGTCACTTAACGATCAATGCTATAAACCTAGTAGGTGTCCAGAAAGGTGTCAGCGGGGTTACGCCCCCAGAGAAAAGAGGTTATTTAATTAAGGAACTTCGCGAAAGCGTTGGAAAACCTCCCTCGAAATATCGACACTGGCCTGGCTGAACGGTTAAGCAAGTATTGTACGGTGAGAATAGTCCTGGCTAGTTCTTCTTTTATGGTTTGAAGAAGGATTCGAGAAATAGTGGGAGCCATCCAGTTTAGATAAACTAAAAACCACTCTAAACTTGCAAGAGCATCATGCTAAAGTGTTTTCTTCTCTCTCTCCTAATTGCAGCGACCCTGAAAATGACTGGACTTAAGTTAATTTTAGAAAAGAATATACTGACGGGGCCAAACTATAAAGATTGGCTGCGGAATGTCAAAATGGCCTTGACCTATGACAAATTGGGGTACGTCCTCACCGCTACGGCACCTGCTGTCCCTGGTCCCAAATCCAGCAATGCGGATAAGGAAATCCGCAAAACCTGGGATTTAGATTGCGCGAGAGCCAAGTGCGTCGTGCTTGCCTCTATGGACAATGAACATCAGAGGAGGCACGAGGATATGTCTCTAGATGGCATATTTCTCCATACAAAAGAACTTTATGGAGAGCAATCTCGTATAGCAAGATACGAGACCTCTAAGAACTTGTTTCGAGCGAGGTTGGCTGTCGGGTCATCAGTAGGTGAACATGTCCTACAGATGATCGGCTATATTGAGGAGCTCGCAGACCTTGGGACGACTTTGGATAATGAGCTGTATACAGACCTTATTCTCCAGTCCCTTCCTCCCACCTACGCCCAGTTTATCCTCAACTTCAATCTTCAAGGAAAAGAAGTTGAACTTGCGGAACTCCTGAACATGTTAAGGAGTGCAGAGGGCACCTTGAAGAAAGCAAGGGAAACACCCGCTATGTTTGTTGGCGGTGCATCTTCTTCCGGGTCCAAGGCTAGGGCCAAAGGAAGGAAGAAGAAGGCCGCACCCAAACCTAGAGGAGGTGTTAGTAAGGTGAGAGGGAAGGGAAAGAAAAAGATAGCAGTACCGATAGTTGGCCCGGATGAGTGTTTCCATTGTCACAGGAAAGGGCACTGGAAGAAGGATTGCAAGGCATGGAACGCCAAGAACCAGGAACCGAAGCAAGCTGTGGCTTCGACTTCAGGTGTGTTTGTAATTGAGAATTGTCTGTCGATCAACTCTACTTCCTGGGTATTGGATACCGGATCAGGATCTCATATTTGCAATTCATTGCAGGCACTGAGAAACCGTAGAGTGCTGAAGGAAGGTGATATGATCCTCAGGGTTGCTAACGGAGCTAGCGTGGGAGCTGCGTCCGTCGGGGATTATCACCTAGGATTGACGAGTGGACACATTTTGGTTTTACATAACTGTTATTTTGTACCAAGCTTAACGTGTAATATCATATCGGTTTCCTTGTTATCAAATAAAGGTTATGATTTCACGTTTGTAAGAGATGTTGTTAACATCCACCTTAATCATGGTTTGATTGGGTCCGGTACTCTAAATAACGGCATATATGTTTTAAACCAACTCCAAATTTTCAATGTCCAGAACACACTAAAAAGAAAGTCTCCAGAATTAAATAAAGCTTTCTTATGGCATTGTAGACTGGGTCACATCAATGAGAGAAGGTTGACTAAGTTGCATAGAGAAGGATATTTGGACACGTTCGAATATCAATCTTATGACACTTGTCAATCCTGTCTCAAAGGAAAGATGACAAAGACTCCATTTACTGGACAAGGAGTAAGAGCGAGCGAGCTCTTAGGACTCATACACAGTGATGTATGCGGTCCAATGTCTACACATGCGAGAGGTGGTTTTTCCTATTTCATTACTTTCACGGATGATTACTCAAGATACGGATTCATTTATCTGATGAAACATAAATCCGAGGCTTTTGAGAAATTCCAAGAGTATAAGAATGAAGTAGAAAACCAAACCGGCAAAAGTATTAAGACACTAAGATCTGATCGAGGTGGAGAATACTTAAGTGCCGAGTTCCTAGGTTACCTAAAAGAGAAAGGAATTCTCTCTCAGCTTACTCCTCCATACACTCCACAGCATAACGGTGTATCGGAGAGACGGAATCGAACCCTATTGGATATGGTACGATCCATGATGAGTAATGCTGAGTTACCACGATCTTTCTGGGGTTATGCGCTAGAATCAGCGGCATATCTTTTGAACATGGTTCCTACCAAGACTGTGCCTACCACACCATATCAGATGTGGAGTGGGAAGAAACCCTATCTTCAGTATCTAAAGATTTGGGGATGTCCAGCTTTTGTTAAGAAGCAGCATGTGGACAAGCTCGAGGCACGATCAGTAAAGTGTCAGTTTGTGGGATATCCAAAGAACTCCAAGGGATATCTATTCTATTACGCAGAGGAACAAAAGGTGTTTGTTTCTCGTAATGCCCATTTTCTAGAATATCAGTTTTTAGAAAAGGAAATAAGTGGGAGCGAAATAGAACTGGAAGAAATTCCAGAACCACAAACTGCTACTGAAAGTTTGGTAGAACCAGAGGTTCAAGAAGAACAGAACATTCCCGCACCCCTCCGCAGGAGTAGTAGGCCGTCTCATCCGCCTGAGAGATACTACGGTTTTCTCATAGATGGGGATAGAGAGGATTGCATCATAGATGATGATGAACCTACTGACTTCCGGCAGGCCATCCAGAGCGGCGACTCGGTACGATGGCTAGATGCAATGCGGACCGAAATGGAGTCCATGTACACCAACAAAGTATGGACTTTGGACTTTGCTCCAGATGGGGTAAAACCCATAGGATGCAAATGGATCTTCAAGAAAAAGATTGGTGTAGATGGACAGGTGGAAACCTATAAGGCTAGACTTGTTGCAAAGGGTTTTCGTCAACGACCTGGTTTGGACTATGACGAAACCTTTTCTCCAGTGGCTATGCTCAAATCCATTCGGGTCCTTCTTGCTATTGCTGCCTTCCATGATTATGAAATCTGGCAGATGGACGTAAAGACGGCTTTTCTGAATGGAAATTTAGAAGAGAGCGTCTATATGGATCAGCCAGAGGGTTTCAATCAGAGTGGGAGCAGCGGGAAAGTATGCAAGCTGCTTAAGTCTATTTATGGACTAAAGCAGGCATCGCGGAGTTGGAACATCTGTTTTGATGAGACAGTCAAAGAATATGACTTTATCAAAAATCCAGATGAACCGTGCATATATAGTAAAGTTGTGGCCAGAAGTGTCGTATTCCTCGTCTTGTACGTGGATGACATTCTATTGATAGGAAATGACATTCCTATGCTACAATCTGTCAAAGGATTCTTGTCACACAGGTTCTCCATGAAAGACCTGGGTGATGCCTCTTACATTCTGGGGATCCGGATCTATCGTGATAGATCCAAGAGGATGTTGGGACTTTCGCAGTCCAGGTATATCGACACTGTACTGAAAAGATTCAGTATGGAAGATTCTAAGCGCGGTAATCTACCGGCTTGTCACGGAATCACCCTCTCCAAAGAGATGTCTCCCAAGACTGATTTGGAAAGGGAACGCATGTCTATTATACCCTACGCTTCTGCGGTAGGCTCTATAATGTATGCGATGTTGTGTACCAGACCAGATGTAGCTTACGCACTGAGCGTGGTAAGCCGGTATCAGTCAGACCCAGGGAAGAAACACTGGATAGCAGTAAAGAACATTCTCAAGTACCTGAGGAGGACTAAGGATATGTTCTTGGTTTACGGCGGAAAAGACCTCAGGTTGGAGGCCTTTGCTGATTCCGGCTTCCAGAGTGATAAGGACGATTCCAAATCCATGTCGGGTTATGTCTTTACCCTCAATGGGGGGGCGGTGTGCTGGAAGAGCTCCAAGCAGGACACCGTTGCTGACTCGACGATGGAAGCGGAGTATATTGCTGCTTGCGATGCCGCAAAAGAAGCAGTCTGGATGAAGAAGTTCCTAACAGAACTTCAGGTGGTTCCTACCATAGTTGATCCAATACCTCTGTATTGCGACAACAAAGGAGCTATAGCTTTAGCGAAGGAACCAAGGTCCCATCAGAAGTCCAGACACATCTTGAGGCGGTATCACCTGATCAGGGAGATCATTGATCGTCAGGAGATCGAGGTTCGGAGAGTTGCTTCAGAAGAGAACATTGCTGATCCATTCACGAAGGCCCTTCCTCAGATTCAGTTCGAGAGGCTGCTCGAGATCATTGGTCTACGATATGCCAGTACATGGCCCTAGTGCAAGTGGGAGATTGTTAGTGTTTATGCCCTAGAAGGCCATTACTGTATCATACTAGCTTGTATATTACTTAATGGAAGCTTGGGATATTCACATGTATATAACAGTCTTGCTAAACATGGTAGTATGCTACTTGGTTTTTCTATCTTAATATGTTAGTGTACGTATTGATAGAGCTCTTAGGATCTTGCTTGTCTACCAGCGTTGTGATGGCAGTCACACTAGTGGGGGCTGGGTAGTCTACAAGCACATCCTTATTCAGGTCCCTGGTTGTTGGATTATCGAGACAGAGCATCGATACTCCGGAGTAGACTGGTGTGTACGCTTCTCATCCCAGTTGGGGAGATGGTCTGTCCCACAGCCGTCAGTACGTCGTACTGGAGATAGTATACAGGTGCTCGTTAGGTTACGGGTACACCGGACAGGACTCACGGGGAACTGTTGGTTGGTTTGATACCAGTCGTCAGTGAGCAGTTCCCAGGTGACATGAGTACAGCGTAGTCCGCAGACTTGACACTGCTACTTCGCCTCGAGTGTGTCCCACTGTTCTTAGATTGCTACCCTACCACGGCTCAAAGGAGTCGTGCAAACAGGTAGCAGTTGGGTGCAGTCCCGAGCACTTGGAGGCAGTGGCGGTTAGACAGGATTCGTCCCTCCCGGTATTGGGAGTAGATATCGTGCTGTGTCAGAGAGCCATTACGCAAAGTCCCTGACCAGGGCAAGCGAGATTTACTGGTAGGTTCCAGTAGTTTCTCAGGGTGTAATGGGCTTCACTCCGACACGACTTATACCGCTATTAGGGGACTGACGCTTGCCGCCCCCCTAGGCCCGATATGCGATAGTCTTGGACGAACGGACCGGACTGTATGGAGATTGTCACATCAGACTCAGTAGGAGTTCGGATGGGTTTCCTCATCGGCCTTCTTATCGACAACTACCTGGGGACCGTTACGTACAGTTAGTGCCGCTTGCGGTCTGTGGTTAAACCCACTGCCAGCGTAGTAGTCGAGTCTCTAGAGTCCCACACAGAGAGTTTCCTACTCCAGGCGAAACGATATAGAGGTCGCATGGTTTTGCGACAAAGGGTTCGGACGCATACGTGCGTTTACGCACGTACGACTTTCGGACAGTTTTTACCAGTCGGCTTTGGTTTAAGCCAGTTACTGGTATCCGGTTATTGGATTTTTTCAGTCTAAAGTTTTTCCGTATTTTTGCGGATTGGAGGGGCGTTCTCGTAATTATACGAGAAGCTTCTAGAAGATGTGACTAAGGAGGTTAAGGTGACATAAGCTTTGGATAAGATTAGTGAGTCATGAGGGTGATTCATCATGGTCATTAATGCACCATAAATGCTTAATGACTCATGTTAATGAATCACCTCTTTTCATTTATGAAGCATGCTTATTCATTTCTTTTATTCATTATTCTAAAATAAGAATGCTTCATAATATATTATGATACACTCTCTCTCATCTCATTATATTATTCACATTCTCTCTCCTCAAGCTCTCTCTCTTCAAAAGACTAATCCTCACCCTCATGTGTTGAGATCTAGGATTAGTAAGACTAATCAATCCATAACCATCTCTATATTACACCTAGCTTCTTTGATTAGCAATCCAAGAAGGTTAGTTGCCTCAAGCTTAGAGGTTTAGCTTGGAGTTTTGCTCTCGGGTGGATCGTCTACTACCTAGAGAAGGCCGAGGAGAACAAGGAGATCGTAAAGACGAAGGACTAGTATCGATAGGTATAATCCCTTAACACTATAGTTTAGTATAGCTATGTGTTCGGTTATTAGTTGTTTAGCTTCGATTTAAGCGGTTAGTCGATGTTCGTTCTTTAAACTTGATCGTTTTTGAAAATTCCGCCTCCCCACAAGTACTGGGGTGTACTACATCGACTTACACCCCACAGTCCAATGTTAGTTTTAAGACATCACGGTCGAGGTTAAGGACATTATAGTCCATGGGTTTAAGGACCCCACAATCCAATGTTAGTTTTAAGACATCACGGTCGAGGTTAAGGACATCATAGTCCATGGGTTTAAGGATCCCACGGTCCAATGTTAGTTTAAAGACATCACGGTCGAGGTTAAGGACATCATAGTCCATGGGTTTAAGGACCCCACAGTCCATGAAATATGTGGTTGTTGGGACCCGTTACCTCTTTGAATACGTTGAGGAATTACAACGACAAATATCAAAGGAGTGAAAAGATGTACCCTTGAACCAAGGTGGATTAAATGATCTGTAGTCCAATTTGGAGCTAAGATCAATTAATTATATTATGAGCACATTGGCTCAGTTGAGTCTGAATTGGGGACTTATGGCCAATTTGGATTAAGTCCAATTAAGTTTGAAATATTGGCCCTTTTGTTGGACCATTAGACATTTGTCTGGTTTCAGCCCACATTATGAGTCGGGGATCACGAACGTCTCCTGTTGCTAGTGGGCCCGGTGAGCCCGGCTTGTTTGGGCTCGGCTTCCTTCCCATCCGAGGGGGTCTCCCATATTCAAAAAATATTTAGCAATGCTAAACAAGAGTTTGAGGGCTTTGGTAATATTTTTTTTATCTTTGATTGAGCAGTGGACATTATAGCTCTGAATTTTACTCAATTTTGAGATTCAGTTGAAGGGGAGACTTTTGTCTCTGGAGAATTAGCCGGTTTGGCTAAAAGTAGTGTTAAACACTAGAGAACAACAGTGTTAAACACTAGAGATAGAACTCTCAAATTAGTGTTAAACACTAAAAGACAATCAGTGTTAAACAATGGAAATATAATCCCTAATTTAGTGTTAAACACTAGAACATGACAGTGTTAAACACCGGAAATGAAGTTGTCAAATTAGTGTTACACACTAGAAAACACCAGTGTTAAACACTGGAAATAAATATTTTAAATTAGTGTTAAACACTAAATAGGAATGGGTCACATGGGGCAACGTGAGGACATCCAGAGGTGGGACCAGATTCCTTTTACTTTGCTTTGCAAATAAGTGTTAAACACTTTTTCATCTTTTGAGCATCACGTGCTGACACATGATGGAGATTTATGCACTGATCATTAAAGCACTTGCTAAGGGGTCACGTGGGGACACGTAAGAGCGCCCAAAGCTCATATTTCCTTTGCTTTTCTTTCTGTGTTTTGTAGGTCACGTGGGAGTACGTGAGGCATTGCCTCAAAGCTTATTCCTTCTCATTTTTGGGGATCTTTTCAGGGGTCACGTGGGGACACGCGACTTTAGTCTTTTGCATGCATGGAGATCTTTCAAGGCTCTTTGTTTTTTTAAGAATTAAATTCTCTGTAGGGTTAAACCCTAGTTATGTTTTAGAGGAATTAAATTCCTATTTGAAAGAATTAAATTCTTATATAGGGTTAAACCCTAATTTTCTTTAGAGAAATTAAATTCCCATATATGTAAAAGAATTAAATTCTTGTGTAAGGGTGAAACCCTAATTTCATTTTAGGAGGAATTAAATTCCTGTAAAGCTGAAAGAATTAAATTCTCAATTAGGATTAGACCCTAGTTTTGTCTATCTTGAAGGAATTAAATTCCTATTGTTTTAGGAGAATTAAATTCTTAGATAGGGTTTAAACCTTAATTTATTTTGGAGGAATTAAATTCCTATAAATTTGGAAGAATTAAATTCTCTGAACTCAATTCTCCCTCTAAGCCTTGGATCTGCATGGCAAAATCTCAACCCGATGAGAATTAAATTCTCAACTTATGGGGAGATTTGCTTCTGCAGATCTTCAACTAGAGAAAGAACTAAGTTTTTTTTTTGCAGAAGAGTTAAACTCTTAGATTTTGAGAATTAAATTCTCTGTTTGAAGTTTTGATCCCCTTTCTTTTCTCACATAGGGTTTTCTTTGTTGAGAATTAAATTCTCCTTTCTTTTCTCTCTGAAATTTCAAGATTCTAAAATTCTATATCTTTCTTCTCCTCTTGGCTCCTATTTATAAGAGAAGGAAAATAATCAATTTGTTTAGTAAATCTTTCATTGAAAGATTTTGTTTGTTTTTATAATTAATATGATCCTTTGGATCATTCAGTGAATTTTATTCACCGTTGGATTTTCAATCCAAAGATATTCTGTTTGTTATTTTCAGTGAGATTTAGGGAAATCTTTCCTTGTCTAAGATTTTTCCATAAATTGGTGATTTTTAATCACCCCTGGATTTTTAATCCAACGGTTCCCTATAACCCTTTTCCATTTAGAAAGATTTAGAGGAATTTAGAATTTAATTCTATTAAACTGTAAGGCTTTCAAAGCCTGTCACGTGTGGGCACGTGACCCCTGGTCACGTGTGGGCACGTGACCCCCAATTAAGTCATTTCCTCAGCCGCTTGTTTTCATTTTTGTTTTAACCATCACGTGTCAACACGTGACCATTGGTCACGTGTGAGCACGTGATACCTCATTGAGGTAGTTCCTGATTTTTAATCAGGGAACATGAACTTCTAGGACCGTCAGACGAAATGATTGATGCGTTCCTAAATGAAGCTCTTCTTAAAAGCAAAGCTGATCGAGAGCGCGAGATGGCCATATTTGAAAAGGCCAAACGCCGGCGACTGGAAGAAAGGGTCGAAACACTCCCACCAAATCAAAGTACACCCGCCACAAATAAAAGCAGGTTCAAGACGAGGAAAAGGTTTGCCACAACCATAGCGATGGGAATGAAGCTGCCACCCTCTAAAGAAAACACTCATGACGGAGCGGATATACATCCTAGCTACTGCTTATATCATCGAATGATTGCGCACCCCACCGAAGAGTGCAATGCTGTTAAAAGCTGGTGGCAGGGATATGTCGCCCACCGACAACATTTCAAGCGGATGAAACGCAGAACTCGTCGGGAGCAAAGAAATACGACCGATGAGCATAAAAGTACGACCGACAACTGTCACATGGTCGACACTGGGGGATCGCAAGTTCTCACCTTTGGGAGCGATTCTGATGAAGAAATAGCTCTTGGCCCTCTCTTCAAAGAATCCACCTCGGGAAAAGAGGAAGGACCGAATAGTTGCGAGAACATTCAGCCACGCAATCGCACATTACCTGAAAAGAATCTCGGACCTGCGAACAAGGGATCGAATAAAAAGGATAAAGGGAAAGAAAAGATCCCTGAAGATATCGCCCTTGATGATCGAGTCATCGAAGAGCTAGAAGCCAAGGTCCCGTCGAAGAAAAGTAAGGTGGATTACAACGTTCTGGCACACCTGAGAAAGATACCCCCGCAGCTCAGCATTCTCGACGCCCTTCTGCTATCCAAAGAGGCGAGAGATTCGCTGATCAAGACGTTACAAGAGCCTGAACAATTCCAAGCTTTCCTCGCCGAAGAAAAGATGAAGGACGAGTTGGAAGAAGTGCACACAGCCAATATCACCTTCGGGGATGAAGATCTCCTCCTCAGGGCATGCGAGTGTAACCGTCCCCTTTATGTCTCCGGACACTGTCATGATATCAAGATAGGCAAAATCCTGGTTGACAATGGATCCTCCGTTAACCTCCTCAATGTAAGAGTGTTGAAGGAAATCTGTATGAGCGTTCAACATCTCGCTCGTGATAAAATCACCATGTCAGGGTTTGACTCCCAGTCATCATGGATGCTCGGGTCTGTGATACTGACGTTGCTCTTTCGACTGCTGGTCACGGATATTAAATTTTATGTCATTGACGTCAAGACCTGCTACAACGCTTTTCTCGGTCGGCCTTGGTTACACGAGTACAATATTATCCCTTCTACACAACATCAGTGTATGAAGTACTTCAAATATGGTCTCGAGTACACTGTGACAGGGGAACTAAACCCATTCTCCGTGAACGAAGTCCGCAAATATGAGGATGCCAAGTACTTCTTGTCAGATTTCGAAGACACGGAAAGATGTCGCAAACCGGAGAACGAGAACAAAGCTATCACCACAATTCCGGTCTTCGGGAGCGATACCGAGGAGGACGAAGAGATAGTCTATTCCGGGCTGCCCTAATACACCAAGTCGGGACCATCCACCCCTACGTTGATCTTCGGCAGCGACTCGGAAGATGAAGTCAATGCCGTATTTTCTGTACGACCATCGATACAAGCCTTCGCTGGCGATGATTTGAGTTTGCAAATTGCCATGGTGCCGCAAGAGCATTACAAGGAGCTCGACGCACTTGATACTTATAATGTACAGGAGCTGCGGACATTCTACGTCCCTCCCAGGTGAAAAGATGAAAAGGAAATCCTCTTTTATCGATCAACGGAAACCAGAGTGGAGAAAGAAGTCTGGTATGGTGCCGACCCGACACTTGACCGACTTCAGCCCATCCGTTTGCCCAGATACTACACAGACGGATTAAAAAGACCGTTGAGGCGCCAAGGCGTACCTTTCAAACAAACTGCTCGACAAGCCCAGTTCTATAACAGGATCTGGAGCGTCCCCGGAACTCAACGAAAGTTGCCCAACAGGAGAATGGAAACGATCGGGCTTGGGTATGTTCAATCCAAGAAAGGGAGCGATTCCGCGGCTGCTACGTCATACATGACTTCGATGAAGAAGGAGATGCTCTGTGGGAAGATGCTAACTCTGAACTAAAATGAGCTCCTACTATGAAAATGCCAAGCCCGTTGTTCGAAGAATAAAAGTGGGTCAAAAGGTTCGAGACGACCATAATCGCGAAATGGCCATTTACGAGAAAGCTAGGACGCAACGCATCCTTCAGCAAGCTGCAGAGAATGACGATGCTCTTCGTCGCCAACCCTGCATACAAAAGACTCGACGCAGGGGCAGAAATAAACCCAAGAACGGAAAAAGCGTTCGACAGCGACGAAGCGGGACTAAGAAGCCACGCGATCAAGAATCGAGCAGCCAAGATTCGTCCCTTGTAAAGAAGATGGGTCGAGCGTATTCTTTTTCCTAAGTCAAGACAAGGAAGATACTTGATCTTGCCATAAAACATCAAATGATTACCCTCCCGGAGTCCAAGCACCCCGAGCAAGCAGGCGAAGTCTCTCATCCGGACTATTGCTCCTATCACCGGGCAATAGGACATCCTTTCGAAAACTGCTTCACATTCAAAGACTGGGTAGAAGACCAGTATCAGCAGCTGGAGGGTAACTCCGCCGCAGAGGCATGAACCAAAAGCCGCGCATGCAGCGAGAGTAGAACCAGATCAACATCGATCTTGGAAGCGATCTCGTACCTGTCATAAGATAACGCTGTCAGAAGAAGAACCTGAGAATATAGATGACCTCCCCTGGTGCTTCGAAAACAATGATGACGAGCTGATCTCAGAATTTCCACCGGCGCCAAAAGAGCTGGAAGACGGGATACATACTACTGCAGATAATCTCAAGAAAATTGACTTGGGGACGGCAAGTGACCCGCGGCCGACATTCGTCAGTCAGCTATTGTCTGAAGAAAGGGTGGCTACGCTAAAAGACGTGCTCATGCAGTATAAAGACTGTTTCACATGGAACTATTCCGAGATGCCCGGATTGGATCCAGAAATAGCCGTCCACAAATTGGCAATATCTCCGGACGTCAAGCCGATCAAACAAGCACCGAGAAGAATGCGGCTCGAGCTTGAGATGAGCATCAACGCCGAGGTCAAGAAGCTAATTGACTCCGGCTTCATCCAAGAGGTTCAATATCCTGATTGGATCGCCAACATTGTCCCAGTAATGATGAAAAACGGGACGGTGCACATCTGCGTGGACTTTCGGGATCTCAACAAAGCTTGCCCGAAGGACGACTTTCCAGTACCAGTCACCGAGCTGATGATAGATAATATGTCCACTCACGAAATTTTCTCCTTCATGAACGGCTCATCAAGATATAATTAGATAAAAATGTATCCCAAAGACCAGAAGCATACCGCTTTCCGGACCCCTCTGGGCATATTCTACTACAAGGTGATGCCTTTCGGTCTAAAGAACACCGGTGCCACCTATCAGAGGGCCATGATGAAAATCTTCGATTACCTCATACATGAAATCGTCGAATGCTATATCGACGACCTCGTAGTTAAAAGCAAATCATACAAGGAACATTTAGAACATCTGAAGATCGTGTTTCAGCGCCTTCGGAAATACAATTTGAAGATGAACCCTCTCAAATGCGCGTTCGGAGTTTCCTCGGGCAAGTTTCTAGGATTTGTTGTCCGATACCGAGGCATCGAGATAGACCCATCGAAGATCGAAGCGATCATGGAAATGCCTCCGCCAAGGACTCTTAAGCAACTGCGGTCTCTCCAAGGAAAGCTCGCGTATATCCGGCGATTCATAGCCAATCTTTCAGGCAAGTGCCGTCCTTACAACCACCAAATGAAAAAGGGAACCCCGTTCATCTGGGATCGCAAATGCCAAAGCGCACTGGATGAAATCAAGCAATACTTGCAGAATCCGCCAGTACTGTCCGCTCCTGTTAAAGGAAAACCCCTCGTCCTGTATACAACAGCCCTCGATGGTTCCTTAGACGCGCTGTGGGCACAAGAGAACGACCAAGGGAAAGAAAGAGCCCTCTACTATTTGAGTCGAGTTCTGCTGGGGGCAGAAAGCAATTATTCTCCCATCGAAAAGCACTGCCTGGCGTTGATCTTCGCGATAACGAACTCAGACACTATGCTTTGGCACACGAGGTCCACCTCATATCAAAGGTGTATCCTCTCAAATACTTGATTTCAAAAGCCATATTAACGGGATGGCTTGCTAAATGGGCCCTACTCTTAATAGAATTCTTGGTGATATACCGACCCTTCAAGGCAGTGAAGGGCCAGGCCATCGCCGACTACCTCGCTGAGCATTCGATACCTGCCGATTCTCCTTTGAACTGTGAACTGCCCGACGAGTACGCATTTGACACGATCGACGGGGAGAGAAGAAAGAATGATACCCGGTGGGAACTCTACTTCAATGGAGCATCTTCCATGAAGAAGCGCAAACAAAGCACCCCCATAATCAAATCTGGGGTAGGCCTCATCTTTGTGACTTCACAAGGAGGGATAATGCGTTTTGCCTTCTCTTTAACAGAGCCGAGGACGAACAATGAAGCCGAATACGAAGCTTTGATAGCAGGTCTTGAGATCGCCGTCGACATGGGAGTTGAGAATCTCCTCATATACGGAGACTCCCAGCTGATCGTTAGCCAAGTAAACGACGACTATCAAATGTCAGAGCTGGTGAAGTACGGCGAAAGAGTGCAGCAACTGTTGACTCAAATTCCTTCCTACATACTGGAAAGTATACCGCGTGCGGAAAATAGCAAGGCGGATGCGTTAGCCAAGCTCACTAAAGAATTGGCCGACGAGAACCTCGATGACGTGAGGATCGTTGTGCAAAGTCGTCGGGTTCTTGCACCGGCAGAAATATCTCCGGAGTCGTCCGAAGAAAAGGGAGCTACCGAGCAAATGGCCATACAAATAAAAGGCCAGGAAAAGAATATGGATTGGAGAGAAGTCTTTATAAACCACTTCAAATCCCTCTGAACACTTGAAGATGCGTCTTCAAGACATCAGCTCATGAAACGAGCCTTATCGTTTGCCTTCGTCAATAATACTCTGTATAAGAGATCATTTGATTCTCTGTGGCTAAGATGCTTGGGACCGGAAGAAGCAAGGAAAGTCGTCCAAGAAACTTACGACGGACTCTGCGGCTCTCACCAAGCCGGGCCGAAGATGAAACTGAAGATCAAAAGGATGGGCTACTATTGGCCCACGATGATCCAGGACTGCCTCGAATACGCGAAGCAATGCTACTCATGCCAGATTCACGGGGATTTTATCTATCAGCATCCGAATCCACTACATCCAACGGTGGCTAACTGGCCGTTCGAAATATGGGGGACTGACATAATCGGCCCCATCGAACCGGCATCGTCCAGAGAACATCGATTCATTTTGGCGACAACTGATTGTTAGGTCCACGTTACCCGACCCGGTCCTTTCGGGGTTGCGGAAACGGTAAAAATCAAATTTTTCATAAAAGGGTAACATGGACTTGAAAGCCGGATTTTGGCTAAACTACACACTATCAACAACTATGAGCTTTACCTACTCGGTTAGGGGTTATACCTTAACTTGAACTCCTTCTCTTCTTGTTGTTCTCCTCCTTGCTTGCTCCTTGTGGTAGTTTGAATGGCTCCTCCTCCTTGTCTCCTCTTTGCCGAAGATAGATCCACCCGAGGGCCTCGAACTTGAGCTCCTACCTCAACCTAGAGGTAACTAAGGTATTTGGTTTGCTAAACCTAGTACCCTAGAATGAGTAGAGATGTCTTATGGTGGCTTTGTCTCAAAAAATTATGATTTCCAACACATGGAACACTTAAGCTTTGAGAGAGGAAGAAGAAGAGCTTTTGTAAAGAGAGAGAAGAGATATGATAGAATGAGAGCTCTTTTTTTACAACCATGCTCATATGAGAGAATAATATATTAATAATAATAATTAAAAAGGAAAATGTGATGGTGAGTAAGGAATGACCATTATCATTTCATAATAAATGCAATTTGCAAAGATCAAGAAGCATCTTTGATATGAAATGATTATGGTCAAAATGTCAACAAGGGTCAAAATGTCCACCATGGTCAAATGGTCAACCTAACCATCACACAATAATCCTTAATTATCATTATTAATCATATTTATCATTCTCATTAGGGTTTGGAAAAAGTCAACGGTCAACAAGTCAACCAAAGACAAATGGTCAACAACCCTAATGAGAATCCTCTGCCTCTGCCTCTATCAACTGTGCATACACACCCGCATCCGCGTTCCGAGAAACACGAATACAATGAGACAAAACCAATCCCAAAAAAAATACTAGTATCTGGCTTAAACCAAAGCCCACTAGTAATAACTGCCCGGTCACCAAACGTGCACAAGTGTGCGAGTGGGAACGAACCCTGTCGCAAAACCATGCGACCTTTACTCTGTTTTGCCCAAAGGCGAGTAACCCTCTGTGTGGGACTCTAAAGACTCGACACTACGCTGGCAGTGGGGTTAACCACAGACCGCAAGTGGCACTAGTTGTACGTAACGGTCCCCAGGTAGATGCCGATAAGAAGACTGATGAGGTGAACCCATCCGAACTCCTACTGAGCCTGTATGTGACAATCTCCGTACAGTCCGGTCTGTTCGTCTGATAATATCGCATGGCGGACCTAGGGGGCGGTAAACATCAGTCCCCTAATAGCGGTACAAGTCGTGTCGGAGTGTAGCCCAGAACACCCTGAGATAACACTGGAAACCTACCAGTATATCTCGCTTGCCCTGGCCAGGGACGACTATGTGTAATGGCTCTCCTAGACACAGCGCGATAACAACCCCCAATACCGGGAGAGACGAATCCTGTCTAACCGTCACTGCCTCCAAGTGCTTCGGGACTGCACCCAACTACTACCTGTTTGTACGACTCAGTAGAGCCGTGGTAGGGTAGTAATCAAAGAACAGTGGGAACACACTCAAGGCGAAGTGATGGTGTCAAGTCAGCGGACTAAGATGCACTCATGTCACCTGGGAACTGTTAACTGACGATAGGTATAATACCAACCAACAATTCCCGACGAGTCCTGTCCAGTGTACTCGTAACCTAATGAGCACCCGCATACTATCTCCAGTACGACGTACTGATGGCTGTGGGACAGACCATCTCCCATACTGGGAAGAGAAGCGTATGCACCAGTCTACTCTGGAGTATCGATGCCCTGTCTCGATAATCCTATGACTGGGGACCAAGAATAAGGATGTGCTATAGACTACCCTGCCCCCACTAGTGTGATCGCCATCACAACGCCGGTAGTCAAGCAAAGATCCTAAGGGCTCCATCAATATGTTTTAGCGATATGTTAAAAGAAACATATACATATTAAGATAGAAACAAACCAAGTAGCATACTACTATATCGAGCAAGACTGTCGTAAAACCGTATATATATATATCCCAAGCCTCCAAAATGTATTATACAAACTAGTACTATACAATAATGGCCTCTAAGGCATACATATCTAACACTGATTACTTCTCTAAATGGGCAGAAGCAGTACCGTTGAGGGAGGTGAAGACGGAGAATATTCTCCATTTCTTCAAGACACACGTCATTTACCGGTTCGGCACTCCGCGACGGATTATCTCCGATAACGGGCCAGCTTACAGAAGCCACAAGATCAGCCGCTTCGCACGACAGCATAACATAGACTGAAGATATTCTTCAGTTTATAATCCCCGAGCTAACGGTCTAGCTGAGACTTTCAACAAGACCTTGACAAAGACCGTGAAAAAGACGGTGTCTCGAAATAAGAAGGACTGGAACGAGAGACTGCATGAAGCTCTCTGGGCGTATCGAACTACGTTCAAAACGACCACAAACATAACACCGTATGCATTGGTATTCGGCACAGAAGTGGTACTCCCCATCGAGATAGAGTTACCCTCTCTACGAGTGGCGGTTCACTATGAGCTAACAAACGAAGAAAATGCTCACCTTTGGCTTGAGGAGCTTGATGCCCTCGACGAAACCTGACTCATGGCGCAGCAAAATCTGGAGGCTTATAAAAAAAAGATGGCACGCTCATATGAGAGATTGACTAGGTTGAGAACATTCCGCCAAGGCGAACTCGTGCTAGTGGTCAAAAGCCCTATGATCCCCAATTGTGCCAAGCGGGGGAAATTCGAGCCGAACTATGAAGGCCCGTATATCATAGACAAAGTCTACCAGGGTGGAGCATATTTACTAATAGACATGCATGGAAAGATCTTTCCGGCCAATAAACGGTCGATTCCTGAAAAAATACTATGCTTGACGAGCCACGGCCTAGGTCAACGATAAATAACGACGCCTATGTCCGCTCGCTATCTTCTTAAGCCCAAGCTCGATAAGTAGTAGCCGGACGACGGACCGAAATGTCCTAAAACTAACGATAGACCGAAATGTCCTTAAACTAACAACGAACCGAAATGTTCTAAAACTAACGACGAACCGAAACGTCCTTAAACTAACAACGGACCGAAATGTCCTAAAACTAACGACGGACCGAAACGTGCTTAAACTAACAACGGACCGAAATGTCCTAAAACTAACAATGGACCGAAATGTCCTAAAACTAACAACGGACCGAAACGTCCTTAAACTAACGATGGACCACTATGTCCTAAAACTGGCTGTTGACCGAAACGTCGATAAACTACTATGAACCGCAGCATCCAAAGGCTGAAAAAAAACGGTATGTCCGTAAGCAAAATGGGCACGGATGAAAACCCGAAAGGGCTCCATGAGTAAAAATAGCAGGGCTACCTGCGAGTTTTTTGAAAACCCGAAAGGGCGCAATCTCGTTAAAAGACACTTGCAATGTCCTCTCGACCCTGTAAGGAAAAACCACCTGCGTGAGATCCTTACGACTCATAAAGGAGCAACACACTTGGGAATCCCCACGATTCTTAAGGAGAAATTACACTTATGAGATCCTCACGACTCGTAAGGAGAATTCCCCTTTGAGACCCTCACGGCTCATAAGATTCAAAAGCCTTAAGCTACAGGGATCTGAACCTGTTCTTAAGCAGTCATACACCCTGATTTTTCCCTACAAGCGTCTCGATATCGACCCTTTGTATACAATCCACGGGCGCGAATAAACATTTCCCTAACAAAGTCCTTCCCGCGACTAGGGATATGTTTACACGGTGAACAGCCCTTGTAAGTCCTCTCGACTTATAAGGAGAAATCACTTTTGTAAGATCCTTACGACTTACAAGAGACCATACACTTGGGAATCCCCACGATTCTTAAGGAGAAAACGCACCTACGAGATCCTCACGACTTGTAGGGAGAAATACCTTTATGAGACCCTTACGGCTCATAAAGTTAAAAGCCTTAGTCGACAGGATCCTAACCCTGTTTACCAAGCCACCTTTGTTCGACATCGACGGAGGCAAATGATAATTTGCTCCTAGTAATATCCCAGTTGCAGCGATGCTGATGCCTAAATCGGTATCAAATCCCAAACTCACAGAGAGGCAAATGCATATGAAATAGCTGAAATGATGGGGCAACTTGCAACAAAGTTAGCAAGTAAAAATATATGCATGAAAAATATCTGAAATGATTGGGCAACTCGCAATAAAAAGCAGCGAGTAAAAATAAAATAAATAGCCGAAATGATTGGGCACCGCGAGAAATAGCCGAAATGATTGGGCAATCGCGACTTTCGCGATATAAAAGCTGAAATGATAGAGCATCGCAGAAAGAAAAATATATAAAATGAAACTTTTT
This sequence comes from Agapanthus africanus, assembly GCA_030015575.1. Taxonomy (NCBI): domain Eukaryota; kingdom Viridiplantae; phylum Streptophyta; class Magnoliopsida; order Asparagales; family Amaryllidaceae; genus Agapanthus; species Agapanthus africanus. Next base: position 76,716,234 of record JASDDO010000019.1, read on the forward strand.
GCCCTACAGGTGAAATCACATCGATCCCTGTATACAATCCAGGGGCACAAACAAAGAGCGAACCATGCCTTCCCCCCGGGCTCCATCCGAAAGAGAGCCAAGTCTCGACGGTTCACAAACAGCCTGAAGATCATCTCAACATTCGTCTCATTACCACAGACACAACATCAGCAAAGCGGAACCGCGACAATCCCCAGTTCCATGACTCGGCGGTGCACAAACAATAGAGAGTCAACCCCCGACTCCGTGAAATGCGGATAAAGACAACCAATCTTAGTTTCGTAGAACACGGCCAATGTCAATCCTGATCCTATGGGAAGCGTCCAGAGAGGAACCTGGTCCTTGCGGAATACGGCTAATGTCAATCCTGACCCTGTGGGAAGCGTCCAGAGCGGAACCTGGTCCTTACGGAACACGGCTAATGTCAATCCTGACCCCGTGGGAAGCGCCCAGAGCAAATCCTGGTTTCGGGGAACACGGCCAATGTCAATCCTGACCCCGTGGGAAGCGTCCAGAGCGGATCCTGGTCCTTGCGGAACACGGCTTATGTCAATCCTGATCCCGTGGGAAGCGCCCAGAGCAAATCCTGGTTTTGTGGAACACGGCTTATGTCAATCCTGACCTCGTGGGAAGCGTCCAGAGCTGATCCCGGTCCTTGCGGAACACTGCTTATGTCAATCCTGACCCCGTGGGAACCGTCCAGAGCAAATCTTGGTCTAGTGGAACACGGCTCATGTCAATCCTGACCCCGTGGGAAGCATCCAGAGCAGATCCTGGTCCTTGCGGAACATGGCTAATGTCAATCTTGACCCCGTGGGAAGTGTCCAGAGCAAATCCTGGTCTAGTGGAACACGGCTAATGTCAATCCTGACCCCGTGAGAAGAGTCCAGAGCGGAACCTGGTCCTTGCGGAACACGGCCAATGTCAATCCTGACCCCGTGGGAAGCATCCAGAGCAAATTCTAGTCTAGTGGAACATGGATAATGTCAATCCTGACCCCGTGGGAAGCGTCCAGAGCAAATCCTGGTCTAGTGGAACACGGCTAATGTCAATCCTGACCCCGAGGGAAGCATCCAGAGCCGATCCTGGTCCTTGCAGAACATGGTTAATGTCAATCCTAACCCCGTGGGAAGCGTCCAAAGCAAATCCTGGTCTAGTGGAACATGACTAATGTCAATCCTGACCCATGGGAAGCGTCCAGAGCGGAACCTGGTCCTTACGGAACACGGCCAATGTCAATCCTGACCCCGTGGGAAGCATCCAGAGCAAATCCTGGTCTAATGGAACACGACTAATGTCAATCCTGACCTCGTGGGAAGCGTCCAGAGCGGATCCTGGTCCTTGCGGAACACGACTAATGTCAATCCTGACCCCGTGGGAAGCGTCCAGAGCGGATCCTGGTCCTTGCGAAATACGGCCAATGTCAATCCTGACCGCGTGGGAAGCGTCCAGAACAAATTCTGGTCTAGTGGAACACGACTAATGTCAATCTTGACCCCATGGGAAGCGTCCAGAGCGGATTCTGGTCCTTGCGGAACACGGCTAGTGTCAATCCTGACCCCGTGGGAAGCGTCCAGAGCGGATCCTGGTCCTTGCAGAACACGGCTAATATCAATCCTAACCCCGTAGGAAGCGTCCAGAGCGGAACCCGATCCTTGCGGAACACGGCCAATGTCAATCCTGACCCCGTGGGAAGTATCCAGAGCAAATCCTGGTCTAGTGGAACACGGCTAATGTCAATCCTGACCCTGTGGGAAGCGTCCAGAGCAGATTCTGGTCCTTACGGAACACGGCTAATGTCAATCCTGACCCCGTGGGAAGCGTCCAGAGCGGATTCTGGTCCTTGCGGAACACGGCTAATGTCAATCCTGACCCCGTGGGAAGCGTCCAGAGCAAATCCTGGTCTAGTGGAACACGGCTATGTTTTCCCCAATCAGAGCAAAGCTCTGTTCAAAATTCAAATTTCGAAATGAAACAACGCTTCAGAAGCAGCGTCAAGTGCGCTGCGCCCTAAGCAGCGCACCACGTGCAAAGTATGTGTGCGCTAGCGCTAGTGCGCTGCACTCTAAGCAGCGCACCACGTGTAAGACACGGATGCGCTAGCACTGAGTGCGCTGTGCCCAAAGCATGTGTGCGCTAGCGCTAGGTGCGCTGCGCTCTAAGCAGCGCTAGGTGCGCTGCGCTCTAAGCAGCGCACCACGTGCAAAGCACGGGTGCACTAGCGCTAGGGGCGCTGCGCTCTAAGCAGCGCACCACGTGCAAAGCACGGGTGCGCTAGCGCTGGAACTAAAAGCTCCCCACGTTCAGATCAGAGATCCAATACAACAACAACAACAGCCTTTTATCCCAAGCATATAGGGTAGGTTACATGAACTAACATGAGAATCATGCCGGGTCCAGCACATGAATCCTCCGCTTCCACTCACCCTATCGAACAATATACTTTCATTGAGTCCTTTGGCAACCATATCGTTTATCACCTCCATCCATGTTTTCTTCGGTCTCCCTTTTGCCTTTTTGCCATTGCCCATATCGAGAGTATCTATTCGTCGAACCGGTGCTTCCATAGGTCTGCGTCGCACATGACCAAACCATCTTAGCCGGTTTTCCCGCATCTTCTCCTCCATAGGTGCTACACCAACTTTTGCACGAATATCCTCATTTCGTACCTTATCTTTTCTAGTGTTACCGCACATCCGACGAAGCATGCGCATCTCCGCTATGTGCATCTTCTGTGTATGATGCTTCTTAAGAGCCCAGTATTCTGTACAATATAATAAGGCAGGCCGAATAGCGCTCCGATAAAACTTCCAAGATCAGAGATCCAATAATAATGATAAATCATTAATTAATCAGAATTAAATTCTGTTAAGGAAAGATTCCTCAAAATATTTCTAAACAACAAAATTGTGCTCTGTAAATCAGAGCACCGTTGGATCAATGATCCAATGGTGATTAAAAATCACCAAAATACAGAATAAATTCTGTATTGAAAGATTTCTCAATTAAAAACAAGAAGATTTCTTTCTGTAAATCAGAAGCCCTTGGATCAAAGATCCATTGATGGGGAAATTTCCAAATCAATTGGAAAAAAGATTTCCTTAACTGATTGAACTGATCAGCTTGCCCTATAAAAAGGCCCTCAGACTTCAAGTCTCATAGATACAGAAGGATAGAGAGGACCCCCCCATAAGTTTTGAGAGATCTCAGAAAGAAGAGCCAAGCTCTCAGAAAAAAGAAGAGTTTCTTCAAGGTAAAAAAAAAAAGAACAGAGAGATGAAATCATCTCATAATTGAAAAGAAGAACTCACTTCTTTAAAGATCATAGATCTACAAAGACCAAGGTCTTTCACAAAGAGATCAAAGGATCTCATCATAAAATAAAAAGAACAACATAATTCTTCTCACAGATCATAGATCTATAAGACTAAAGTCTTTCTCAAAGAGATCATGAACATCTCATTATAAGGGGGGGGGAGAATAATTCAATTCTCTTAAGGATCACAGATCCATAAAGGCAAAGCCTTTTATCAACATAAGAGATTGAAATATCTCCTACAAAGCAAGAACATTGTTCTTAAAACCTTAAGACAAAGTCTCTTATAAAAAGAGAATTTAATTCTCAGGGTGCAAACCGATCTAAGTTGCATAAAAGAAGAGCCTCAGCGCTCCACATCTAGCGCAAAACGCTGCAGAGCCTTGGCGCTCTTAATTTTGCAGAGCCTTGGCGCTCCAAACATAGCGCACCGCGCTCATTATCTGGCGCTCAGTGCCAAGCGCGCCACGTGCTCCTCACGTGTGTGCTACTTAAAAGAAGCATCTCAGCGCTCATTGACTGGTGCTCAGCGCCAAGCACGACACGTGTCCCTCGTATAGGCGCCACTTAACAGTTAGCGCTTTGCGCTCATGGACTGGCGCTCAGCGCTGATCAGTCGAAAATACTGCATCTTTTAACCGGCAATTTCCCTATCATTTGCATTCATTTAGAAGTGTACGGTATTCATATTTCACATATTTGCAAATCAGTCGTTAAATATCAGATTGCATGTGTTAGACCCTAAAACCGGCACTATAAAGGAAATTGACCGCATTTCATGGTATCGCATCATCCCTATATTGCGCAACACTTGTTTTGAGATTTGTGCAGGAGCAAAGCCAAAAGAGCTGATAAAAAATACGCCAACTCAATGATTTGAGATCTGGTAGCAATCCAAAGGGGAAAATACAATTCAACATATCCTATAAAGGCCCATATTTCAGCCCAAAGCAGCACTAGAAATCCCAAGCCATGAAGCCCCCAAAGCGCCGCGGAACCGCGGCGGGAGCCGGCTTGAGCCGCGGTTCAGCGGCGGTGTTGACACGTCAGCGCGCCATTTTCTGTGCAAAATTCTCATCTCTGGGCCCACATTCCTTTTATATACTTCAATCTCCAGAAAACCCTCGAAGCTTCTGCCAGATCAGCAAAAGATGATTAATTAAGCTAATCCTAATTAAGCTCCTAACAAACAATTTCTAGAAGTTCCCTCCTAACTAATCACATCTAGAAACTTCTCCTCTAACTAACTTTTGGAGGGAAATTCAAATTTCCTCAACAAACTTTTGGAGGAAAAACTTAAAATTCAAATCCTAGATATAGGGTTTTAATGTCTATAAATAGGAACCTAGATCTAACGGTTGAGGTTAATCTTCCATATTCCTAAATCTCTAATTCTTCATCTTCTTCCACAAGTCTAGTGACAAGGCTTGTGCGAAACCCTAACCCTAATTCCACTCCAAATTCAAGATCCCGAGTACCAATCAAGCGAGAAGCCCTTCAACCTTTTAGGAGCGGAGCCGATCTTCAACCGAGCAAGCGATCCAAGCCGATCCGCGACTCAAGGAGACGAGCGAAGCCAAATCGACGATCGAGTTCTTCCTCTTGTAATTCTTGAGCGATTGTAACGAAATTGTTGATATAAATAAAAGGTGAAATTCTTTAATCTTGCTTTCTTTTAATTCTTGCATCATGATTAGATCTCAATTTGTGATTGTGGTTCTTGTTGTGATGTTCGAGTAAAACTCCACTCGTTAAGGAGTCGAGACGATCAATAGAATGATGATGTAACAAATCTTAATATGATTCTTAAGTCCTACGAGTATTGTAAACCCTAGCAAGTTCAAGAATCGATGACCTAGTTTCGTTGCGATGCTTTCTTGATTGTGATCGCTCGAAATTAGGGATCTACGATCGTTTCTTGAATTTACTAGAGGCTAGAATATGAATGATATCGACGAAAGAACAAGGGATAAGATGAAACCCTAGTTTCATAAGAAATCCCTAATTCTCGATCGATCATCATCGGTCTAGTATCAATTCATCGAAGGATAAGAATACGTAATTGTAAGATTACATCACATCTATAGATCCGATCGATTCCTACGAGCCTCATTTAGATTCTTGATATTTGGTTGGAAAAATCATCACAAACATCTCAATTCTTGATTTTATCCTTTCTTGTTATTAGATCTAGATTTTCTAATTCTTGAACATCAACTACAAATCATGAATTGTTTTCGTTTCTTTTCTTTAAAGTTTCAATTCACCTAATTCAAAAGATGAACGATTACACTTTCCCTGTGGACGATCCGCACTTACTAGCGCGCTACATTCGACACCGTTATTGATTGCGGTCAAAATATTTTTGGTTGTGATTTCTATACATAATTTTCTAAAAACCATACACATCACAAAAATCAATTCAATCAAATGGCGCCGTTGCCGGGGATAGTGCGCTAATTGTTCGTATTTTGAAATTTGAGTTGAAAAATTTATTCCATTATAATTTTTAGATCTAAACTCGCACAAACCCTAATACATGTTTTGTGATTTGATTGCGAGGAAATCTGGGATCATTGGAGCTGGAGAAATTTTTTTCTGAAAATTCCAGAGAGTTCAGGGGCTGAACAGTAGCAGCCTCAAGAAAATTAGTGCAGTGATCTTCCTATAGTACCGCGGTTCCGCGGCATTAGGCGTCTCCCGCGGCAGAACCGCGGCGGTTTGACTTCCTCTCTGTACAAAACTTGCAGGTATACTCCTCTTCTTTCTTATCTCTCCCCTCATCTGCTCCAATTAACATTTTGTGCAGGTTTCTTTGCAAATAATCGCAGCGCCGCGTAAAAAGCAAAATTAAATTGTGCGTGTTTTGATTTTTTTTTGGTTGTTTGCATAATTATTACGGACATTAAGGGGCAAAGACCAAATCCAGATTAGGTGGGGAGTTCATTACCCTTCCTAAGCCCCAAAAATCACAAACTTGCATATGCATTACCCTCATTAACTAAAAAGAAATCTAGAGATAACTCTAAGGACCGTCGCGCTCACTTAGGACAAGAGAAAGCCGTGGGTAATTCATTGCTTATCCGCGTTTTCTTATGGTGTCTAAGGCAAGTGTGTCGAAGGCTAGTGATTATTAATTAAGCCCACTACTTACGTAGTGGAGTACCTTCCCACTTACCTGGCACTTACCTGGCCACAGGGGGACAAAGAGGCAGTGGAGGATTTATCCTGCGACTTGTCTTTTGGCAGTTAGGAGCGGTCTAGAGCCTGACCTAGGTGACCAATAGAATTAGGGTTTTGTGTGTTGCATTTGTTGTGTTGCATCATTTTTTCAAAAATCCGTCCAACTTTTCAAAGCAAGCACCAATCACATTCATTCTCTCCCCTAATTATAAATACACGCTGCCACTTGTACTAACCCTTTTTAGTACAAGATAGGCTGGACACGGGTTTCTAGTGCCCGTTAGTCCGCGTCCCCCGATCGACCCTAAAGTCGGTATTTCTACATTTACCCTTTTCTTTACCCACCATCACACCCACATCGATGGATCCGACTCCATCGAACTTCTTTTCCACTACCCTGCCGCCGTCCGTTGGTGCGCAGAATCCACCTCGCATCTCTCTCCAAGAGAGGTGCTATCCTACACGAGGCCCCCTTTCCATCTGTCTTTCCATTCCACCAGCCAACGGGGAAAATTTTCAAATAAAACCCCAATACATCAACCTTCTACCAAAATTTCACGGTCTCGAGTCTGAAGACGCATATGCATTTATCACCAAATTTGAAAATGTATGTGCAATGATGGGTACTTCACAGCTTTCTGTGGATGCTTTACGTCTTCGTCTTTTCCCATTCACTTTGTGCGATATAGCCGAGAAGTGGCTGTATAACACTACAGCACATTCCATTTCAAATTGGGAAGAATTCGTCAAAGCATTCCTTAAGAAATTCTACCCATACCAAAAGACAGCTCGAGTCCGTAGCGAAATCTATCAATTCACCCAGCTTCCAAATGAAACATTTTCACAATGTCTTGAACGCTTCAAGGATCTGTTAGTCCAATGTCCACATCACGGCATCCCTAGATGGGAACTGTGCCGAATCATTTATGAGGGCATTAATCCTAACACAAGAAAGACCCTTGAATCCATGTGTCAAGGCAACTTCATGATCAAAGATGATGGGGAAGCCTGGAAATTTCTAGAAAATTTCGCTGAAAAATCTTTACAGTGGGAGGGTGTGAGTCAATCGTCTAGGGATGGTAATGATATTTCCATAGGAGTTAGAGCTGACATTTCTGCTATACACAAGAAACTCGAGACTATGGAAAATAAATTTTTAGTAGCCACCCTAAATCAAATATCACTCTCCAAAACTGTATGTGGCTGCTGTTCTGATCCGTCTCACTTGACGGAAGAATGTCCGTTTCAAGGTCATGAGCATACCAATGCCGCATTTCAAAGACCTAGAAACGATCCATTTTCCTCCACATATGATCAGGGTTGGAGGAATCACCCCAATTTTGCTTGGAATCAATCACAATCTCCAAACACGGTTCCAACCCAACACAATTTCCAAAGGGTCCTTCCTCCACAACAGCAGCCACCACTTCAATTGAGTCAGCATCCCTTTCAATCACAAAACTTCCAAAATCTGGCCAACACTTTTGCACCGTCTAGTCCTTTGCAATTGACCGGTACAGATAATACCTCTGCACTAGCACAAACCTTGGATACTTTCATGAAACAATCCATCCAAGGGACGGTAAGTTTGCAATCTTCCGTCGAAAATGTGATGAAGATCATTGTCTCTCAAAATGAGAATATCAAATCAATGGAAGCACAAATTGCACAACTAAAAGCCGAAATGAGTGCAAGAGAGAAAGGTAAACTTCCAGCTCAACCCTTACCCAATCCTGGCTATTCACATCTTGTGGATGCAATCACTTTGAGATCTGGAAGAGTGCTTGACAATCATGTTGGGGAAGAGTTTGATGATACTGATAAATCAATCAATAACACCCCGGCTGAGACCTTTCCTCACACACACACTTCTAATTCTGACCCCAGTTCTTCTACCCCACCGCCTTCTCGCGAGCCTATTCTCCATTTCCCTCTAGGCTCGCCACCTCAGCCCATCTCTTCTAGTTCTCCACAGACGATCCCCACTCCTTTTTTGGGATCATGTCTACCCCCACTTCCTTCTCTTATGATGGACCCAGCGCTTATTGCTAAAGCACCTTACCCGAACCGGTTAAGGGCTAACACACCGAGTCCACATATGGAGAAGATCATGGACATTTTTAAGCAAGTTAACATCAACATCTCTCTCCTAGATGCTATCCAACAAGTTCCGTCCTATACGAAAACACTTAAGAACTTGTGCACTAGGAAGAGGAAGACTCAAGTGCCCAAGAAGATTTTCATGGAAAAAACAATAGACACGGCTTTCCCCCAACAATTACCGAGGAAACGTAAGGATCCTGGATATCCTACTATTTCCATTTCTATTGGGAAAAAACACATTAACCGTGCTCTACTAGACCTTGGCGCTAGTGTTAACTTGCTTCCTTTCTCTGTCTATGAGCAGTTAGGTATCGGAGAGTTGAAGCCAACTCATTGCACTCTCCAGATGGCTGACCGATCAATCACCAAACCTAGGGGTGAACTGGAGGATGTGTTAATAAAAATCAGGGAATTCATATTCCCTGTGGACTTTATTGTAATTGATACACAGCCTGTAGCGAACCCACGGAATCAAATTCCGGTGATTTTAGGTCGCCCCTTTTTGGCCACTTCCAATGCAATAATTAACTGTCGTAATGGTTCTATGACCCTATCCTTCGGAAATAGGTCAATAGAACTGAACATTTACAAGTTGGGAAGTGTATCCTCCGAACCTACTGCTTAGGTCTGTTCTGTCGACTTAATGGATGTCGACAGCAGCGAATTTGATGATCCTCCTGATACTGATCTTGACTCTTTTCATACGTTATTGTTTGACCCAATTATGTATCATACACATACGGACTCTTCCACCGAGATGTCCGGGTCAACAACGAACACTGGTTATGAACCGTTCTTAGAGTCTGAAGATCACCCCGCACTTTGTGATGACATTATTCATCGGGGTATTTATGGAACTTTTGAGGAAATCTTCGCTGAAGAACTCGCATTTTTGAATGACACGGGTGTTGAGATGAATCATCTCCCAATCACTGAAATTGAACCTCCACCCCTTCTTCTGAATTATAAAAAGAATGCGAGTAATCCATCACATTCACTGCATCGTCTCTCCAAAATGAGACGCACACACATTCTATTCCACCACTTAACCTTTCCCCACTTCTTCCACCAACCAGAGCACTGCATTGATAAAATCTTCGAATGGTTGGTGTTGACATTCGGTCTTTGCAAAGCTTGGCATCGACCACTAATTTTTGACCCCCTCATATGATTTTCAAAACTTAACATTGCATAACTCAAGTTTGGGGGGCATTATTCGGGCTCTTGAAAAGAAATTTTTACAAAATTTGGAGCCAAAAATAAGTTTAGGGGAGGTTCTTCACTTAAATATTTTGCCCCCACTAATAAATTCCTCCCAAGCTTACAGGTTTTTCGAGTTTTAGCAGATGGCAACAGTGAGGACACTGTTGAAAACAAGTTTGGGGGAGCTTTGTGCTTATTTTCGCATCATTTGCATCATACTTTGCATAAGCACAAAACAATTTTTGAAAAACCTATAAAAATTTAAAAATTTTCAAAAAGATAAAAATATTTTTTGTACATAAATAAGATAATAAAAGATTAGATAGTGAAAAATTACATCCATGAGATTAGAAAAATTTAAAAAAACCAAGAAAATTAGAAGTTTTCTTATACGAACTAGTAATAAGTAGTTATGAGCCGTTGTCCCAAGGGTTAGTAAGATGAAGGAAGTCACTAATCTGAGGATAAAAATAAGTCTGAAAAATAGTTTCTATTCTGGAAGCCAAACATTTTGAACGTTGATACCCTGCTATTCGCACTTACACACGTCTTGAAGCCTGGGATAGTAGAGGATACCTTGAAATGCTCTTGTCTTAAAGCCAAAAGTATGAAGGAAAAAAAAAGTGAATAAAAAAATATATAAAGTGGTGAGAAAAATGGACACTGGTTTTGTTATCACCGAGGGCAATAAAAAATATATAGCGAGTGTGCCTCTTCACCTAGTGCCCTAAGGCCAACTGGTCTGGGAGTCACTGCTATGCCTGAGGTGGTGCAAGACGAGGAAAATACACTAAGTAAGCAAGCACATGAGTAATCGGTCGGTTAGTACCTCAAGAAGTATTAACGGTCGCATGAAAGTGTGTGGGCAAATTCATTTAAATATTCATTAATCAAAAAGTACTGAGGCTGATGGGCAAGAGTATGATAGCTTGAATTGAATTCTCCGGGTGTAGGGATGTCTTTACACACACGCAGGGTGATATGATCGATGTTTGGAAGAAAGATAGGAATGAAGAATAAGGCGATGTTTTATTGAGGGAGGACGTGATTTCTGACATCTTTTCATGACCATTAAGATAGGGCTCATGACAACCGAAAAGCTAGCTTAGTTGGAAACCCTAATTTTCAAGGCTTTTCTTTTACGATTCTTTTCTTTAAATGTAATATTCATGATCTTCCTTTTATTATTGGATTTTGTGGGTGCAATCCGTTGAAAACCCTCAGGAGACAACACTCCTCTTACTAGGGACACCTAGAGGTTTAAAGGCTTGTTGCACGTGCTCAGTGCAATCGTGTTACCTACAAAAGTGTGCTAGTTAGTTTTTCTCTTTCTTTATTTTCTCCTTCTCTTTTTAATAAAACAATTCGCTCGAGACGATCAAAAATAAGTTTGGGGGAATTTGATCAGTCGAAAATACTGCATGTTTTAACCGGCAATTTCCCTATCATTTGCATTCATTTAGAAGTGTACGGTATTCATATTTCATATATTAGCAAATCAGTCGTTAAATATCAGATTGCATGTGTTAGACCCTAAAACCGGCATTATAAAGGAAATTGACCGCATTTCATGGCATCGCATCATCCCTATATTGCGCAACACTTGTTTTGAGATTTGTGCAGGAGCAAACCCAAAAGAGCTGATAAAAAATACGCCAACTCAATGATTTGAGATCTGGTAGCAATCTAAAGGGGAAAATACAATTCAACATATCCTATAAAGGCCCATATTTCAGCCCAAAGCAGCACTAGAAATCCCAAGCCATGAAGCCCCCAAAGTGCCGCTGAACCGCGGCGGGAGCCGGCTTGAGCCGCGGTTCCGCGGCGGTGTTGACACGTCAGCGAGCCATTTTCTGTGCAAAATTCTCATCTCTGGGCCCACATTCCTTTTATATACTTCAATCTCCAGAAAACCCTCGAAGCTTCTGCCAGATCAGCAAAAGATGATTAATTAAGCTAATCCTAATTAAGCTCCTAACAAACTATTTCTAGAAGCTCCCTCCTAACTAATCACATCTAGAAGCTTCTCCTCTAACTAACTTTTGGAGGGAAATTCAAATTTCCTCAACAAACTTTTGGAGGCAAAACTTAAAATTCAAATCCTAGATCTAGGGTTTTAATGTCTATAAATAGGAACCTAGATCTAACGGTTGAGGTTAATCTTCCATATTCCTAAATCTCTAATTCTTCATCTTCTTCCACAAGTCTAGTGACAAGGCTTGTGCGAAACCCTAACCCTAATTCCACTCCAAATTCAAGATCCCGAGTACCAATCAAGCGAGAAGCCCTTCAACCTTTTAGGAGCGGAGCCGATCTTCAACCGAGCAAGCGATCCAAGCCGATCCGCGACTCAAGGAGACGAGCGAAGCCAAATCGACGATCGAGTTCTTCCTCTTGTAGTTCTTGAGCGATTGTAACGAAATTGTTGATATAAATAAAAGGTGAAATTCTTTAATCTTGCTTTCTTTTAATTCTTGCATCATGATTAGATCTCAATTTGTGATTGTGGTTCTTGTTGTGATGTTCGAGTAAAACTCCGCTCGTTAAGGAGTCGAGACGATCAATAGAATGATGATGTAACAAATCTTAATACGATTCTTAAGTCCTACGAGTCTTGTAAACCCTAGCAAGTTCAAGAATCGATAACCTAGTTTCGTTGCGATGCTTTCTTGATTGTGATCGCTCGAAATTAGGGATCTACGATCGTTTCTTGAATTTACTAGAGGCTAGAATATGAATGATATCGACGAAAGAACAAGGGATAAGATGAAACCCTAGTTTCATAAGAAATCCCTAATTCTCGATCGATCATCATCGGTCTAGTATCAATTCATCGAAGTAGAAGAATACGTAATTGTAAGATTACATCACATCTATGGATCCGATCGATTCCTACGAGCCTCATTTAGATTCTTGATATTTGGTTGGAAAAATCATCACAAACATCTCAATTCTTGATTTTATCTTTTCTTGTTATTAGATCTAGATTTTCTAATTCTTGAACATCAACTACAAATCATGAATTGTTTTCGTTTCTTTTCTTTAAAGTTTCAATTCACCTAATTCAAAAGACGAACGATTACACTTTTCCTGTGGACGATCCGCACTTACTAACGCGCTACATTCGACACCGTTATTGATTGCGGTCAAAATATTTTTGGTTGTGATTTCTATACATAATTTTCTAAATACTGACAACGGAAAATATCAACAATCAAGCGCCAAGCGCACCACGTGTCGCTCACGTGTGCGCCACTGAACTAATAGCGTAATGCGCTCACAAATCAGCGCAACGTGCTCATGGGCTGGCGCAAAGCGCCAAGCGCGCCACGTGTCCCTCACGTGTACGTTACTCGGCAGAAGCGCACTGCGCTCTTTGATTGGCGCAAGGCGCCAAGCGCACCATGTGCTGCGCTGATAGAACATAAATTGTTCTTTAATGAGCCCCAGAGCAATGATGAATGCTCAGCATTCTATAAAAGACAAAATATTGTTAGAATTCAAGTTAATGCTCAGCATTGTTAAAAGGGCCTAGCTCAAATGAATGCTCAACAGCCCAAAATAAATGTTAAACATTATAACTTGACTGGACTTAGCCCAAGATTAGCCATAAGTCCTCAATTCAGATTAATTGAGCCCATATGCTCACAAATTTTTTGATATAGTCTTAAATTGGACTACAGATCTCTCAACCAAAATTGGTTCAAGGGTACATCTCTTTACTCCTCTGATATTTGTCGTTGTAATCCTTCAACGTCTTCAGAAAGGTGACGGGTCCCGATAACCATACATTCCATAGACTATGACGTCTTTAAACTGGACTGTGGGGTCCTTAAGCCCATGGACTATGATGTCCTTAACCTCGGACTATAGGGTCCTTAAACCCATGGACTATGATGTCCTTAACCTCGGACCGAGATGTCCTTAAACTAACATTGGACCACCATATCCTTAAACTGGTAATCGACCGCGATGTCTCTAAACTAAACAATAGAGCCCAAACGCTCTCTTGTTGGATCTAAATGATCCTGTTGAGTTGATCTTAGTCTAAAAATAGACTAACGTATCCTCAATGAACGTTTAAGTTGATCTTAGTCTCAAATGAGTTTAACGTAACCTTAAACCCAACCCCTAAACCCAAATCTAAGAAGCTAGGGATTTGGACTATTCTACGCCCTACGGGCGACAACATAAATTAGTCTCCGTATACAATCCACGGGCAACCAAAAAACAAAACAAACACCCACGACACGAAGTGACCATCTGGAGAAGAAGAAAGTTGTTACCGTGATGCGGTAGCGTAATTAACTGCAGGGGCTTGCGCTTGCATGGAAGAGCGTCCCCACAATCAAAAACCCCTCAATGAGTGGGAATCTGACGAAGTCTACTACATCGGCCGCATCCGTTTAAACCTTCGATACATGGTGTCATAAATCAACTTGGTATCTTCGGAGAGGTGGACTGATAGAACCAATTAGCATCTGCCCCCAAATTCAGGCAAGATGAACCTACGCGGTCGTGTCTCTGTGATTCAGAGGAGAACAGGCTAATGTCAATCCTGACCCCGTGGGAAGCGTCCAGAGCGGATCCTGGTCCTTGCGGAACACGGCTAATGTCAATCCTGACCCCGTGGGAAGCGTCCAGAGCGGATCCTGGTTCTTACGGAACACGGCTAATGTCAATCCTAACCCCGTGGGAAGCGTTCAGAGCCAAACCTGGTCCTTACGGAACACGGCCAATGTCAATCCCGACCCCGTGGGAAGAATCCAGAGCAAATTCTAGTCTATTGGAACACGACTAATGTCAATCCTGACCCCGTGGGAAGCGTCCAGAGCAAATTCTGGTCTAGTGGAACACGGTTAATGTCAATCCTGACTCCGTGGGAAGCATCCATAGTGGATCCTGGTCTTTGCAGAACACGGTTAATGTCAATCCTGACCCCGTGGGAAGTGTCCAGAGCAAATTCTGGTCTAGTGGAACACGGCCAATGTCAATCCTGACCCCGTGGGAAGCATCCAGAGCAAATCCTGGTCCCGTCGACCACGGCTAAAAGTCAATCTTGACCCTGTGGGAAACGCCAAGAGCAACTCCTGACTCCGTGAAATGCGGACAATGTCAATCTCATCAAACACTTACGGGTCCTCTTGACTCGTAAAGAAGAAAACTCTCTTGTGAGATCCTTACGACCCCAAGAGAAAAACACACTTAGGAATCCTCATGATTCCTAAGGAGAAAATACAACTACGAGATCCTCTCGACTCGTAGGGAGAAAAGTCTTTATGAGACCTTCACGGCTCATAAACTTGAAAAGCCATAGGCAGCAGATCTGAACCTGCTTCCTAAGCCATCACCACCTTTCGAAGAATTCAAGACGGAATGCTCTCTATCATCTACAGGCTACGCTTACTAAAGTAACACGCCGGCAACAAAGAAAAAAGAAGAAAGCGACAGTGAAGAGCGCATTTGATTTACACTCAGTTAAGTGTTCAAGGCATACCCATCCATGCAGGCGCGAAAAAGTTTGACGTATAAAATAAACACATGGAAATGAAAAAACTTGCTATTCATACTTCAGAAAATGCCTACACTGAGGAAAACAGCAGACGAAAACATAATTAGAATGTTTACAAAGGCACGACATCAGATCCAGGACATGGATTGAGAAATTCAAAAGTGAGGTTATCCAAAACTTTTCGGGCCTCTTGGACCATCTTCGTGTGCATCCTTTCACGATCACAAGCGTCAGGATCTTCACTGATGTCCTCCACCCTTCGATAGGTAGCAAGTATCGCCGCCTACTGAAAAGCTTGATGCAGAATATCAACAAGGTTGTCTCGCCTTTTCTTTGAGATTAAGCCCATCAGATACACCGAGTGCACCTTATCTTCGGCGTCGTCCAATGCTTTAAGAGGCATGCCGGCATCGAATAGAGGAAGCGCTCCCCAGATCGCTCCCATAATAAGCTTCAAGAGAGAGGAACGACGAGGAGGTATCACGTGTTCACACGTGACCAATGGCCATGTGATGACACGTGATGGTTAAAATCTCATCAAACAGCAACATAAACAAGCGGCTGAAAGATGACTCAATTGGGGGTCACGTGCCAGCACGTGACAGGCTTTGAAAGCCTTACAACTTAATATAATTTAATTCTATAAATCAGGAATTACCTCAATGAGGTATCACGTGTTCACACGTGACCAATGGTCACGTGATGACACGTGATGGTTAAAATCTCATCAAACAGAACCATAAACAAGCGGCTGAAAGATGACTCAATTGAGGGTCACATGCCAGCACGTGACAGGCTTTGAAAGCCTTACAACTTAATAGAATTTAATTCTAAAAATCAAGAATTACCTCAATGAGGTATCACATGTTCACACGTGACCAATGGTCACGTGATGCCATGTGATGGTTAAAATCTCATCAAACAGAAATAAAAACAAAACGGCTGAAGGAAATACCTCAATGAGGTATCACGTGCTCACACGTGACCAATGGTCACGTGTTGACACGTGAGGGTTAAATCTGAAGCGTAAATAAACGTTGAGAAAAGGACTCAATCAGGGGGTCACGTGCTCACACGTGACCAGGGGTCACGTGCTCACACGTGACCAGGGGTCACGTGCGCACACGTGACCAAGGGTCACGTGCCAGCACGTGACAGGCTTTGAAAGCTTTACAGTTTAATAGAATTAAAATTCTAAAAGCTTCTAAATCTTTCCAAATGGAAAAAGATTATGGGGACCGTTGGATTAAAGATCCAAGGGTGATTAAAAATCACCAATTTATGGAAAGATTTTAGACAAGGAAAGATTTCCCTGAAAATTTCACCAGAAATAACAAACGGAATATCTTTAGATTTAAAATCCAACGGTGAATAAAATTCACTTAATGATCTAAAGGCTCATACCAATTATGAAAACAAACAAAATCTTTCAATGAGAGATTTACTAAACAAATTGATTATTTTCCTTCTCCTATAAATAGGAGCCAAGAAGAGAAGAAAGATATAGAATTTTTGCATCATGAAAATTCAGAAAGAAAAGAAAGGAGAATTTAATTCTTAGCAAAGAAAACCCTAGGTGAGAAAAGAAAGAGAATCAAAACTTCAAAAAAAAAAAGAGAATTTAATTCTCAAAGATCTAAGAGTTTAACTCTTTTGTAAAAGAATTTAGTTCTTCCTCTAGTTGAAGATCTGCAGAAGCACATCTCCCCTTAGGTTGAGAATTTAATTCTTATCGGGTTGAGATCCTGCCATGCAGATCCAAAACTTGGAGTGGAGATTGAGTTCAGAGAATTTAATTCCCCCAAATTTAGAGGAATTTAATTCCTCCAAGATGAAATTAGGGTTTAACCCTATATGAGAATTTAATTCTCCTAAAATTATAGGAATTTAATTCCTTCAAGATGGACAGAATTAGGGTTTAACCCTAATTGAGAATTTAATTCTCTCAAATTCATAGGAATTTAATTCCTCTTAAAATGAAATTAGGGTTTCACCCTATACAAGAATTTAATTCTTTTACATATATGGGAATTTAATCCCTCTAAAAGAAATTAAGGTTTAACCCTACATAAGAATTTAATTCTTTCATAATAGGAATTTAATTCCTCCAAAATCATGATTAGAGTTTAACCCTACAGAGAATTTAATTCTTAAAATAAAATAAGGAGACTTAAAAGATCTCTGTGCATGAAAAGAACTAGGGTCACGCGTCCCCACGTGACCCCTGAAAAGATCCCCACAAATGAGAAAAAATTAGCTTTGAGGCAATGCCTCACGTGCTCCCACGTGACCCTCATTGTAAATGGAACAAAAGCAAAGGCAAATCTGACTTGGGCGCTCTCACGTGTTACCACGTGACCCCTAATAAATGTTCTAATAAATCAGGGCACGAGCATATATCACGTGCCCACACGTGATGGCCAAAAAATTAAAAAGTGTTTAACACTTGTTTGCAGAACAAAATAAAGGGGATCTGGCCCCGCTTTTGATGCCATCACGTGCTCCCACGTGATCCCTTCTCCTTCTAGTGTTTAACACTAATCTGACAATTCTGTTTCCAGTGTTTAACACTGCTATCTTTTAGTGTTTAACACTAATTTGAGAATCACATTTCAAGTGTTTAACACTAATTGGATAATCTTATTTCCAGTGTTTAACACTGTTGTTCTCTTGTGTTAACCAAATTGGCTAATTTTCTAGAGGCAAAAGTCTCCCCTTCAACTGAGTCTCAAAATTGAGTAAAACTCACAACTACAATATTAATGCTCAGTCAAACATAAAAATGTTATCAGAGACTTCAAACTCTTGTTTAGCATTGCTAAATAATATGGGCTTGAACCCAGACAAGTGTCTAATGGTCCAACAGAGGGCCAACATTTCAAACTTAATTGGACTTAGCCCAAGTAGGCCATAAGTCCTTAATTCAGACTCAACTGAGCCAATGTGCTCATAATATAATTAATTGATCTTAGTTCCAAATTGGACTACTGATCACTTAATCCACCCTGGTTCAAGGGTACATCTCTTTACTTCTCTGATATCTGTCGTTGTAATCTTTCAACGTCGTCAGAGAGGTGACGGGTCCCGTAACTACACATTTCACGGACTGTGGGGTTCTTAAACTCATGGACTATGATGTCCTTAACCTCGACCGTGATGTCTTAAAACTAACATCGGACTGTGGGGGTCCCTAAACCCATAGACTATGATGTCCTTAACCTCGACCGTGATGTCTTAAAACTAACAATGGATTGTGGAGTCCTTAAACCCACGGACTATGATGTTAAGTCCTTAACCTCGACCGTGATGTCTTAAAACTAACAATGGACTGTGGAGTCCTTAAACCCACGGACTATGATGTCCTTAACCTCGACCGTGATGTCTTAAAACTAACATTGGACCGAGATGTACCTAAACTACCAATGGACCGTAATGTCCTTAAACTAATTATCGACCGCAATGTCACTAAACTAAACAATAGAGCCCAATTGCTCTCTTGTAGGATCTAAACGATCCCGTTAAGTTGATCTTAGTCTAAAATGAGGCTAACGTATCCTTAACAAACGTTTAAGTTGATCTTAGTCCCAAATGAGGCTAACGTATCCTTAAACCCAAACCCCAAACCCAAATCTAAGAAAGATACGGATTTGGACTAGTCAACGCCCTACGGGCGACAACATAACCTAGTCTCTGTATACAATCCATGGGCAACCAAACACAAAACAAACACCCACGACACGAAGTGACCATCTGGAGAAGGAGAAAGTTGTTACCGCGATGCGGTAGCGTAATTAATTGCAGGGGCTTGCGCCTGCAGGGAAGAGCGTCCCCACAATCAAAAACCCCTCAAACGTGGGGGAATCTGACGAAGTCTGCTACATCGGCCGCATCCGTTTAAACCTTCGATACATGGTGCCATAAATCAACTTGGCATCTTCGGAAAGGTGGACGGATAGCACCAATTAGCATCTTCCTCGAATTTCAGGCAAGACGGACCTGCGCGGTTGCCGCCCCGTGTTCGGAGGGGAACAGATTCTGGCACGCCCGGTGAGACCTTTTCCTCTTTCCACTCCACACTTCGTGTGTCGTGTTCGTGAACGAATCGCGGTTTGCTAATGGTTGCCCTTGGGTTCGAGGTACTAAGATTTGGCGTTTTGCTTGGTGCGGAAAGCGAAGGATCAATGGTGTTCACTTGTGCAAATTGTTCCAGCTGCAACTGCAACGTACGCCCCGCCTCATCTGGAGGCATAGCTTACGGGCCTCAAGCGGCATCCCTGTTCACGATACCGGTGGAACAAGTCACCCAGGCTACTACTGGATTGTTTTTCGGGACCATGCTCCCGCCAACGAGCTTCACCGCTCCTGTGCCAACGCCGGAAGCCCCCAAGAAGTCGGTCTTTGATCGGCTTGCTACTACCACGGCCCCTCTCAACGGGTCGTCCAGCTCCAACTCCTCGGTCTTCGCCTGACTGAGCTTGAACTCCGATGAGCCTGCCAAGAAGCCTATGACACCTGAAGTGGACATCCCATAGAAGATAGCCATCCCTGCTCCTGAAGTCGTCAAGGCGGCTTCTCCTGCCAAAGAGTCGGTGTTTACAAGACTGACTATTCCGGCTCCCGCTCCTGCTCGAAGGTCTGTCTTTGACAGAATGAATACCGCTACTCAAAAGACGTCAGTCTTCAAGAAGCTGGCACCAGCGGCGCCTCATCTGGACAAGGGGCAAGTCAAAGCCATCCCCATCGCCGAACCAATCCCAACAGCTCGACACGCTCGACATCGCCACTGGCGCCGTGTAAGGAAGGCCGGGGGCAACTCCCCCTCTGGGCTAACTCCACCAGCTCCAACGGTGGAAGTTAATGCTGCTGTTCCAACCGGAAACAGTTTTGAGCTGTTGAACAAGGTGCGTAGAAACTCGCCTACCGCAGTATTAAAAAGATCTCCTCCACCGGTGGAGACTGTCGCAGAAGCGAAGCCGGAACAGTCCCCCCAACGACTGTCTTCTAAAGTTTACAAAATCTGGCGACAAGTCCGAGAGTCGGTGGTGGATCAAGACTATCTTCGCCGGCAGAAGAAGCTGAAGGTCCGACAGGAAGAAAACCGTCCTGTTAAGCCACAGAAGGCGACGGCTACTTGGGTACCCACTACAACGGCCCCCTCAACTTCGACCGCTCATAAAAGGAGAAGGCCGGAGAAAATCCCCATGCCTGCGACGAATGTCAAAGGCACTGAGCCCAAACGCCCTAAGTCTGGGGGCATGGTTGTGCATACCGTCTACATGGCATTCAGGAAAGAGGATAGCCGCGCTTCTACGGGCCACCGACCACTCATCCGATCCATTACAAGAGCTCAGGAACAACAGCAGCAGAAGCTTCAGGAGATGCTGACTGCAATGGCCGCACTTACCGGGCCAAAAGAAAGCCCGGAGACGTCCTTGGAGCAACGCCATGAGCAGGAAACTGATGCCGTATTCCTTCTGAGAATGCTTGAAAAGAAGGACAAAGAGGCTGCGGAACAAGCAACCAATATAAAGCAAATGACCCTTCTATTCCAAGATATGGTGGGCATGATGATCCAGCCGGATCCCCCAGCCGAAGATCCTCCAGTATTAATTGAAGACGACAGAGGTGAAACATCGAATCCTCTGCCGGCTCTATCAACAGCCAAAGAGGAGACAATCTCCAATGCCACCCTGGATGACTATATCGCTCAGCAGATAAGAGTTCACCAGGCAAATGAAGCGGCTGGGCAAATTGTTAGAACCGGGCGACCGTATCCAGGCTGGTATGATCAGATAAAGTACCCGCCAGGCTACATGATCCCGAAATTCCATGTGTACAAAGGGACAGGCAATCCCCATTAACATATTGCTCAGTTCAGGGCCTTCTGTGGTAATACTGGTGGTGATGATAAGCTCTTGCTCCGCCAATTTGTCGGCAGCTTATCGGAGACGGCGTTTTATTGGTACTCCGAACTTCCAAACGACTCCGTCAAAACTTTCGCAGAAATGGAGTTGTTTTTCACCCAATGATTCGCAAGTGCTAGTGAAGGCACCCAAATAACGGCATTGATCAATGCCAGGGTGAAGCCGAGTGAGACATGGGTTCAGTACGCAATCCGGTGGCGGAATCTGTGGTCGAAGTGCGAACAACGCATCGAAGAAGCACCGGCGGTGGGCATGTTCGTGGGCACCCTAGACCCTCATGCAACTATTTCACAGTTCATGATGTTCTTCAAACCGACCACGTTCCAGGCTCTAATCGACAAGCTGGCCCAGATGGACCAGATGGGTCATAGACCATCTCCCCCGAAGCCGGAACCGCGAACAGAAAAGGGTAAAGGGAAGGCGATCTTCGTTGCAAACACCCAACAGCAGCCCAGTGCCCCAAAACAGCGGATCAACTGGAAGAGAGACGACGCTATTATAATGAGAAGATGAAGCGTCCTTACTCATTCCCGCGGAATAAAACGAAGAGGCTGTTCGAGCTGGCGATGCGCAACAGGCTTATCAATTTGCTGAATCCAAGGCGACCATCATAACCCAGCGAAGTGAATAATCCCAATTATTGCCCTTACCACCAAACGGTAAGCCATCCGATCGAAGATTGCTTCATCTTTAAGGGATGGATCGAGGATCAGTACCTACAAGGCAAGTTTGCACTGTCTGAGAAGTGGAAAGTAAACCCGCCACAACCGCACACTCCTAAGAAGACGGACACACCGGAGGCAACGTGCTCTTTTGTTGAAGAAACCCCATGGGAGGTGGCTCTTTCGGCTAAAACCAAAAGGATGTTGAATGAGCTCCAGACATGCCCGGCGATCAGGTGGAAAAATCCGTTGGAACCTGAAATCATCGAAGGAATGCTGAAGCCGCACCCAACTCCAAAGGTTGGTGGTGATAACCAAAGTGTTCATATCCATCCGTCGAAATCTTCGAAAAAGAAGAAGAAATCCAGAAAGCCTGTGAAGCTTGGCGACAAGCGCACGGACCTGCAGAAACAGATCGACGCGCTGGAAGAATATAACCAGAAGGCGCGGACTCCAATCACACTCCAAGAGTTCCTCGGCCACGTCCTTGAGGACGAAGATGATGGAGAAGAATTGTCAGATGAATCTGAAGATCACATGGCAAGTTGCCATGTGATCTCTCACTCATCGATAGATGATGAAGAAGCTCCTTGCACCAAGAGACTAGGGGTAGGTCCTGAACCGGAACTTTCAAGGCCGTCAGACGAAATGATTGACGCATTCCTGAGTGAAATTCATCTGAAAAGTAAAGCTGATCGGGAGCGTGAGATGACCATATTTGAAAAGGCCAAGCATCGGCGACTGGACGAAAGAGTCAAGACACTTCAAGGGACATCCGTCGCGAATAAAAACAAGTTTAAGACGAGGAAAAGGTTTGCTAAAGCCATATCGATGGGAATGAAGCTACCACCCTCCAAAGGAAACATTGTCGGTAAAGCAGAGATGCATCCTAGCTACTGCTCATATCATCGAAAGATTTCGCACCCCACCGAAGAGTGCAACGCTTTTAAAAGATGGTGGCAGGGGTATGTTGCTCACCGGCAACATTTTAAGCAGATGAAACGCAAAACTCGTCGGGAGCGAAGAAGTACGACAGAGGATCATAAAAGAACTACCGGTAACTGTCGCACGGTCAACGCCGGGGGATCGCAAGTGCTCACCTTCGGAAGTGACTCTGATGAGGAAATGACTCTTGACCCCCTTTTTAAAGAATCCACCTCGGGGAAAGAGGAAGAGTCGAAGACTTGCGAAAATATCCAGCTGCGCAATCGTACACTTCCAGAAAAGAATCTCGGAACCACAAACAGAAAAGATAAGGGAAAGGAAAAGGTCTCTGAGGATATCGCCTTAGATGACCAATTCATAAAAGAGCTGACCGCCAAGGACTCGCCAAAGAAAAGTAAGGTGGACTACAACGTTCTGGCACATTTGAGAAAGTTACCCTCGCAGCTCAGCATTCTCGACGCCCTTTTACTATCAAAAGAAGCAAGAGATTCATTGATCAAGGTGCTAAAAGAGCTAGAGCAATTCCAAGCTTTTCTCGCCGAAGAAAAGATGAAGGACGAACTGGAAGAAGTACATACAGCCGATATTACCTTCGGCGATGAATATTTCCTCCTTGGGACGTGCGAGCACAACCGTCCCCTATATGTCTCCGGATATTGTCACGATATCAAGATAGGAAAAATCCTGGTCGACAATGGGTCTTCCATCAATCTCCTCAACGTGCGAGTGTTGAAGGAAATCTGCATGAGCGTTCAGCACCTCGCTCGTGATAAAATCACTATCTCCGGCTTCGACTCCCAGTCATCACGGACTCTCGGGTCTGTGATACTGACGTTACGCTTCAGACTACTCGTCACGGATATTAAATTTCACGTCATTGACGCCAAGACTTGCTACAATGCTTTGCTCGGCCGGCCTTGGTTACACGAGTACAACATCATCCCTTCTACACAACATCAGTGTATGAAATACTTCAAGGATGGCCTCGAGTACACTGTGACGGGAGAATTGAACTCATTCTCCATGAACGAAGTCCGGAAGTACGAAGATGAAAAATACTTCTTACCAGATTTTGAGGATACGGTAAGGTGCCACAAACCGAAGGACAAAGCTATCACCACTATTCCAGTCTTCGGGAGTGATACAGAGGACGAAAAAGAGATAGTTTATTCAGGGCCGCCTCAACGCAACAACCCGGGACCGTCCGCCCCCATGTTGATCTTCGGCAGCGACTCGGAAGACGAGGTTAACGCTATATTTTCCACTCGGCCATCAATACAAGCCTTCGCTGGCGATAGTCAGAATCTGCAAATTACCTTGGTTCCACAAGAGCACTACAAAGATCTCGATGCACTTGAAGCTTATAGTGTGCAAGAGCTGCAGACGTTTTACGTCCCTCCCAGGCGAAAAGGTGAAAAAGCGATCCTATTCTACCAATCCGGGGAAACCAAAGTGGAGAGAGAAATCTGGCATGGCGCCGATTCTACGCTCGACAGGCTCCATCCCATCCGTCTGCCTAGATATTACACGGAAGGCTTGAAAAGGCTATTGAAGCGCCAAGGGGTACCCTTCAAACATACCACTCGACAAGCTTGGTTCTACAATAGGATTTGGGACGTCCCCGGGACTCAACGAAAGCTACCCAACGGTGCTTCGAAAACAATGATGACGAGTTGATCTCAGAGTTTCCACCGGCGCCGAAAGAGCTGGAATATGGAATACATACTACTGCAGATGAGCTCAAGAAAATTGATTTGGGGACGGCAAGTGACCCGCGACCGACGTTCGTCAGCGAATTGTTGTCTGAAGAAAGGGTGGCTACACTAAAAGACGTGCTCATGCAACATAAAGATTGTTTCGCCTGGAACTATTTCGAGATGCCAGGACTAGATCCAGAGGTCGCTGTGCACAAATTGGCGATATCGTCGGACGTCAAGCCGATCAAACAAGCACCGAGAAGAATGCGGCTCGAGCTTGAGATAAGCATCAACGCCGAGGTCAAGAAGCTGATTGACTCTGGCTTCATCCAAGAGGTTCAGTATCCTGACTGGATCGCCAATATCATCCCGGTGATGAAAAAAATAGGACAGTGCGCATATGTGTGGACTTTCGGGATCTCAATAAAGCCTGTCCAAAGGACGATTTCTCAGTACTAGTCTCCTAGCTGATGATAGACAATACGTCCACTCATGAGATTTTCTCCATCATGGATGGATCATCAGGATACAATCAGATAAAGATGCACCCTGAGGACCAGAAGCTCACCGCTTTCCGGACCCCCTTAGGCATATTCTGCTACAAGGTGATGCCTTTCGGTTTAAAGAACGCTGGTGCCACCTATCAGAGGGCCATGACGAAGATCTTTGATGACCTCATACATGAAGTCGTCGAATGCTATATCGACGACCTTGTGGTTAAGAGCAAATCATACGAGGAGCATTTAGAGCATCTGAAGATCGTGTTTCAATGCCTCCGGCAATACAACTTGAAGATGAACCCTCTCAAGTGCGCGTTCGGAGTTTCCTCAGGTAAGTTCCTAGGATTCATTGTCCGACACCGAGGCATTGAGATAGATCCGTCAAAAATCAAGGCAATTATGAAGATGTCCCCACCGAGGACTCTTAAGCAATTGCGGTCTCTCCAAGAGAAGCTCGCGTATATCCGGCGATTCATAACCAATCCCTTAGGCAAGTGCCGTCCTTACAGTCACCTGATGAAGAAGGGAACCCCATTCATCTGGGATCACAAATGCCAAAGCGCGCTGGATGAAATCAAACAATACCTACAGAATCCGCCAGTGCTGGCCGCTCCTGTTAAAGGAAAACCTCTCGTCCTATACACAACAGCCCTTGAAGGTTCTTTAGGCGCACTGTGGGCACAAGAGAACGACCAAGGGAAAGAGAGAGCCCTCTACTATTTGAGTCGAGTTCTACTGGGGGCAGAAAGCAATTATTCTCCCATCGAAAAACACTGCCTGGCATTGATCTTCACGATAACGAAGCTCAGGCACTATGCGTTGGCGCATGAAGTCCGTCTTATATCGAAGGCGAACCCTCTCAAGTATTTGATGTCAAGGGCTATATTGACTGGGCGGCTCGCTAAATGGGCCTTGCTCTTGATGGAGTTCTCAATAACTTATCAGCCTCTTAAGGCAGTGAAAGGCCAGGCCATCGTCGACTTCCTCGCTGAGCATTTGATACCTGCCGATTCTCCCTTGAACTGTGAATTGCCAGACGAACATGCGTTTGACACGATCGACGGAAGTGATACCCGATGGGAACTTTATTTTGATGGAGCGTCTTCCATGAAGAAGCGCAAGCAAAGCACCCCTATAATCAAATCATGGGTAGGCCTCATCTTCGTAACTCCACAAGGAGGGATAATGCGCTTTGCCTTCTCCTTAACAGAGCCAAGGATAAACAATGAAGCCGAGTATGAAGCTTTGATAGCAGGTCTCGAGATCGCCATCGACATGGGGATTGAAAACCTCTTCATATACGGAGATTCCCAACTGGTCGTTAGTCAAGTAAACGACGACTATCAAACGTGCAAACCAGAACTGGTGAAGTACGGCGAGAGGGTACAGTAACTGCTGACCCAAATACCTTCCTACACCTTGGAAAGCATACCACGTGCGGAAAATAGTAAGGCGGATGCATTAGCCAAGCTCGCTAAAGAACTGGCTAACGAAAACCTCGATGATGTGAGGATCGTTGTTCAAAGCCGTCGGGTTCTTGTACCAGCAGAAATATCTCCGGAGCCGTCCATGGAAAAGGGAGCGACCGAGTAAATGACTCTACAAATAAAAGACCAAGAGAAGGTTGAAGATTGGAGAGAAGTCTTCATAGACTACTTCAAA
The DNA here is from genome assembly GCA_030015575.1 of Agapanthus africanus. Classification (NCBI taxonomy): domain Eukaryota; kingdom Viridiplantae; phylum Streptophyta; class Magnoliopsida; order Asparagales; family Amaryllidaceae; genus Agapanthus; species Agapanthus africanus. The sequence goes on from JASDDO010000019.1 coordinate 76,742,941, forward strand.
TCCCGTCGAACGCATGAAGATGCGTCCTCAAAATATCAGCTCATGAAGCGAGCTCTATCTTTTGCCTTCGTCAATGATACCCTGTATAAGAGATCATTTGATTGTCTATGGCTAAGATGCCTGGGACCTGAAGAGGCAAAGAGAGTCGTCCAAGAAACTCATAATGGACTTTGCGGTTCTCACCAAGCCGGGCCGAAGATGAAGCTGAAGATCAAACGGATGGGTTATTATTGGCCCACGATGATCCAAGACTGCCTCGAATACGCGAAGTAGTGCCACTCGTTCCAGATTCACGGGGACTTCATCCATCAGCATCCAAATCCGTTACATCTGACAGTGGCTAGCTGGCCGTTCGAAATGTGGGGAACTGACATAATTGGCCCTATCGAACCAGCATCGTCCAGAGGACATCGATTCATTTTGGCGACAACTGACTACTTCTCCAAATGGGCAGAAGCAGTACCGCTAAGGGAAGTCAAGGCAGAGAATATCCTCCACTTCTTCAAGACGCACATCATTTATCGGTTTGGAACTCCGAGACGGATCATCTCCGATAACGGGCCAGCCTACCGAAGCCATAAATCAGCCGCTTCGCACAACAGCACAACATAGACTGGAGATACTCCTCAGTTTATAATCCCCAAGCTAATGGTCTAGCTGAGGCTTTTAACAAGGCCTTAACGAAGATCGTGAAAAATACGGTGTCTCGAAATAAGAAGGACTGGCACGAGAGACTGCATGAAGCTCTCTGGGCATACCGGACTACGTTCAAGATGGCCATGAACACAACGCCGTACGCATTGGTATTCGGTACAGAAGCAGTACTTCCCCTCGAGATAGAGCTACCCTCTCTACGAGTAGCAGTTCATTACGAGTTAACGGACGAAGAGAATACTCATCTTCGGCTTGAGGAGCTCGATGCCCTTGATGAAACCCGGCTTATAGCGCAACAAAATCTGGAGGCTTATAAAGAAAAGATGACGCGCTCATATGAAAGATTGACTAGGCCGAGGACATTCTGTCAAGGCGAACTCGTGCTAGTGGTCAAAAGACCTATGATCCCTAATCGCGCCAAGCGGGGAAAATTCGAGCCAAATTATAAAGGCCCGTACATCATAAACAAGGTCTACCAGGGTGGAGCCTACCTACTCATGGACATGCATGGCGAAAGGCCCTTCAGGACAATAAATGGTCGCTTCCTGAAGAAATACTACTCCTGACGAGTCACGGCCTAGGTCAATGATAGATGACGACGACTATGTCCTCTCGCTATCTTCCTAAGCCCAAACTCTATAAGTAGTAGCCGGCTTATGGGACCGAAACGTCCTTAAACTAACGACGGACCGTAATGTCCTTAAACTAACAACGGACCGAAATGTTCTTAAACTAACAACGGACCGAAATGTTCTTAAACTAACGACGGACCGAAACGTCCTCAAACTACCAATGGACCACTATGTCCTAAAACTAGCCATTGACTGAGATGTCGATAAACTACGGTGGATTGCAGCGTCCCAAAGCTGATATATAAAAAAAAGGAATAAAAAAAAGAGAGAAAAAAGAAAACGGTATGTCCATAAGCAAAATGGGCACGGATGAAAACCCGAAAGGGCTCCGTGAGTAAAAACAGCAGGGCTACCGGCGAGTTTTGTGAAAACCCGAAAGGGCGCAATCTCGTTAAAAAAAAAAGAAAGAATAAAAAAAGAGAGAAAAAAGAAAATGGTATGCCCACAAGCAAAATGGGCACGGATGAAAACCCGAAAGGGCTCCATGAGTAAAAACAGCAGGGCTACCGGCGAGTTTTGTGAAAACCAGAAAGGGCGTAATCTCGTTAAAAGACACTTTCAAGGTCCTCTCGACTTTGTAAGGAGAAACCACCTGCGTGAGATCCTTACGACCCACAAGGGAGCAACACACTTAGGGATCCCCACGATCCCTAAGGAGAAATTACACTTGCGAGATCCTCACGACTCGTAAGGAGAACTCTCTTATGGGACCATCACGGCTCATAAGATTCAAAAGTCTTAAGCTACAGGGATCTGAACCTGTTCTTAAGCAGCCCCCACAACCTCCAATACTGCCCTACAAGCGGCTCAATCCTGACCCTTGTATACAATCCACGGGCGCGAATAAACGTTTCCCTAATGAAGTCCCATCCGTGACTAGGGATATGTCTATATGATGAACAACCCTTGTAAGTCCTCTCGATTTATAAGGAGAAAACCCTCTTGTAAGATCCTTACAACTTACAAGAGAACATACACTTAGGAGTCCTCACAACTCCTAAGGAGAAAACGCACCTACGAGATCCTCACGACTTGTAGGGAGAAATACCTTCATAAGACCCTTACGGCTCATAAAGTCAAAGGCCTTAGTCGACAGGATCCTAACCCTGTTTACTAAGCCACCTTTGTTCGACATCGATAGAGGCAAATGATGATTCGCTCCTGGCAATATCCCAGTAGTAGCAGTGCTGATGTCGAAATCGGTGTCTAATTCCGAGCTTGCAGCGAAAAGCCAGCAAGCTACACATGCATACGAAATAGCCGAAATGATGGGGCAACTTGCAGACAAAATCAACAAGTAAAAATATATGCATGCAAAATAGCCGAAATGATTGGGCAACTCGCAATAAAAGCAGCGAGTAAAAATAAAAAAATATAGCCGAAATGATTGGGCACTGCGAAAAATAGCCGAAGGGATTGGGCAATCGCGACCTTCGCGATATAAAAGCTGAAATGATAGAGCATCGCGGAATAAAATAAAAAAATATAAAAAATATGAATGAAATTTTTGGCCCTACAGGTGATATCACATCGGTCTCTGTATACAATCCAGGGGCGCAAATAAAGAAGGAATCCCACCCTTCCTTCCTAAGCTTAATCAGAAGGAGAAGCCAAGTCTCAATGGTTCACAGACAGCCTAGAGATCATCTCAACATTCGTCTTATTACAACGGACGCAACATCAAGCAAAATTCCGTGCTACATGGAACACGGCAGTGAACCCTTGGGAAACGTCCAGAGCGGATCCTGGTCCTCGCAGAGCACGGCAATGACCCTGTGTGAAGTATCCAGAGCGGAGCCTAGTCTTTGCCGAACACGGCAGTGAACCCGTGGGAAGCATCTAGAGCAAAATTCCTGGTCACGTGAAATGCGGATTATGTCACTTCTGACCCCGTGGAAAACGTCCAGAGCGGATCCTTGTCCTCGCAGAGCACGGCAGTGAACCCGTGTGAAGCATCCAGAGCGGAGCCTGGTCCTCGCCGAACACGGCAGTGAACCCGTGGGGAGTATCCAGAGCAAAATTCTTGGCTACGTGGAACATGGCAGTGAACCCATGGGAAACGTCTAGAGCGGAGCCTAGTCCTCGCCGAACACGGCAGTGAACCTGTGGGAAGCATCTAGAGCAAAATTCCTGGCTACGTGGAACACGGATCATGTCACTTCTGACCCCGTAGAAAACGTACAGAGCGGATCCTGGTCCTCGCAGAGCACGGCAATGACCCCGTGTGAAGCATCCATAGCGGAGCCTAGTCCTCGTCGAACACGGCAGTGAACCCGTGGGAAGCATCTAGAGCAAAATTCCTGGCTACGTGGAACACGGATCATTTCACTTCTAACCCCGTGGAAAACGTCCAGAGCGGATCCTGGTCCTCGCAGAGCACGGCAATGACCCCGTGTGAAGCATCCAGAGCGGAGCCTGGTCCTCGCAGAACATGGAAGTGAACCCATGGGAAGCACCTAGAGCAAACATCAGACTGTGAGATCCTTAAACTCATGGACTATGATGTCCTTAACCTCGACCGTGATTTCTTAAAACTAACATCGGACTGTGAGGTCCTTAAACTCATGGACTATGATGTCCTTAACCTCAACCGTGATGTCTTAAAACTAACACTGGACTGTGAGGTCCTTAAACTCATGGACTATGATGTCCTTAACCTCAACCGTGATGTCTTAAAACTAACACTGGACTGTGAGGTCCTTAAACTCATGGACTATGATGTCCTTAACCTCGACCGTGATGTCTTAAAACTAACAACGGACTGTGGGGTCCTTAAATCCATGAACTATGATGTCCTTAATCTCGACCGCGATGTCTTTAAACTACGGTATCCTGGAAAATGTCCAGAGCGGAGCTTGGTCCTCGCAGAACGTGGCAATGAACCCATGGGAAGCATCTAGAGCAAACCCTAATGTCGTGACATGCGGATAAGGGCAACTTCACCCATCACTTGCGGGTCCTCACGACTCGTAAAGGAGTAAATTCTCTTGTGAGATCCTTACGACTTTCAAGAGAAAACAGGTACTTACGAATCCTCACGATTCTTAAGGAGAAACCACACCTACGGGATCCTCTCGACCGGTAGGGAGAAAATTCTTTATGAGACCCTCACGGCTCATAAAGTTGAAAAGTCTTAGGAGGCAGACCTTAACCCTGAATCCTAAGCCATCGTTGTCCTGCAGAGAAATTAAGATAGACTATCCACAGAATACATTCAATAAAAAGGGAAACACCATGGTGAAGAAAAATACGTCTTTTAATCACGAATCAGAATGGATACAGAATACAATTCGTGGAAAAACAAAAAAATAATGTACTCTTATTCAGGAGTATGTACAAAGGAAAAATAAAAAAAAGTATATACAAGTCTTCAGGCCGGCGGGCGATTTAGCATCTTGGTCAGCTCATCCCTCTTTCGCTGGGCCTCGCCTTCGTAATTCAAAATCGCCAAAAGACGGGCCTCCGCCTGAGCTTGCTGGGCCTGATATGAGGCGAGCCGGCCTTCAATATCTTTCTCGGTAGCCTTATGGGCCTCAACCCTTTCGCGAGTGAACACCGCGGCTTTATCGATGGCCACCACCTCTTTGATGGACTCTTGAAGTACTCGCCAGAGTTCATACACTTTATTGGCCTTGGCTGTAAGGTTGGCTTGGAGCTCGTTCAGCGCCTTCGAAGCCAGCTCCCTCTCCGAAAACTTGCAGCCGAGCCTCTTCTCACAAGATATCATATTCGCCGCGCACCGCTCAATCAGGCCCCGTAAGCTTGCCTTCGCAGCTACAGCCTCCGAAGAAAGGCGGGTACACTCAAGCACATGCAGGCAAGCTTCCACCTGCCGGCAGAACTCAACCCAAACTTGCACCACCGCTTCGCTATGATAGGTGGCAAGAAAAGGAAGAGAACCGTTAGCTTCGGCAGCAAATGCTTCGGCCGTAATTGCGTTGCCAGTGCAGAGTTCCTCGATCAAAGATGACAGAGAAGCGAGGCTTAGCTTGGCCATCCGTTCCGAAGCACGCAGGGCATAGGGGCTGGGTGGCATAATGACGCGTGACTCCAACGCAGTAGGAACTGGCAGAGCTGTTCAGATTTATAAACAGTTAACGAAGCTTGTAAATCAAGAACAAAAGGAACAACGTGAGGGCTTTACTTACCCACAGTCATGCAGGAAGGAGCTGAAGGCTCCCGTGGCTTCGAGAACCTCATCCTCGTCGTCGGCCTCCAGAACTGTAAAGGACATCAATGTCATTTTGCGAAATAACAACAATGCTATGAAAAGATGGTGGACAACACTAACCTTGCCCAGATGAGAGAACGATCCATTGAGGAGATATCGCTTGTGGAGCAGCCATCTCCAACAGGCGCTGAAAAGACTGCCTGGGAGACAAGTCAGCAATCGAAGCCGCCAATCCGTGCAACTCTGAAAAGACAGAAAAAGTTCAGATAATGGAAAGGATACTAATTCAAAATATGGAAGGTTACCTTTGATGCTTCTCCTATTCTGAATAGGAGGGATAGCAGCTTTGATTGAATTAGATTTCTTGGTTTGTGTTTATGTTGGAAAATTATATAGAAATCACAACCAAAAATATTTGACCGCAATCAATAACGGTATCGAATGTAGCGCGTTAGTAAGTGCGGATCGTCCACAGGGAAAGTGTAATCGTTTGTCTTTTGAATTAGATGAATTGAAACTTTAATGAAAAGAAAACAAACAATTCATGATTTATATTTGAAGTTCAAGAATTAGAAAATCTAGATCTAATAACAAGAAAAAGATAGAATCAAGAATTGATAGTTTGAAGATTTTTCCAACCAAATATCAAGAATCGAAAGGAGGCTCGTAGGAATCGATCGGATCTATAGATGTGATGTAATCTTACAATTACGTATTCTTATCCTTCGATAAATTGATACTAGATCGATGATGATCGATCGAGAATTAGGGATTTCTTATGAAACTAGGGTTTCATCTTATCCCTTGTTCTTTCGTCGATATCATTCATATTCTAGCCTCTAGTAAATTCAAGAAACGATCGTAGATCCCTAATTTCGAGCGATCACAATCAAGAAAGCATCGCAACGAAACTAGGTCATCGATTCTTGAACTTGCTAGGGTTTACAAAGCTCGTAGGACTCAAGAATTGTATTAAGATTTGTTACATCATCATTCTATTATCGTCTCGATTCCTCCACGAGCGGAGTTTTACTCAAACATCACAACAAGAACCACAATCAAAAATTGAGATCTAATCTGATGCAAGAATCAAAAGAAAGCAAGATTAAAGAAATTCACCTTTTATTTATATCAACAATTTCATTACATTCGCTCAAGAACTACAAGAGGAAGAACTCGATCGTCGATTTGGCTTCGCTCGTCTCCGTGAGTCGCGGATCGGCTTGGATCACTTGCCCGATTGAAGATCGGCTCGGCTCATAAAAGGTTGAAGGCTTCTCACTTGATTTGGTACTCGGGATCTTGAATTTGGAGTGGAATTAGGGTTAGGCTTTCGCACAAGTCTTGTCACTAGACTTGTGGAAGAAGATGATGTAAGAGGTAATGAATTGAACTAATGAAGATTAACAACTAATGATGAACAACCCCAACCCTTAGATCTAGGTTCCTATTTATAGCCATCAAAACCCTAGATCTAGGATTTGAATTTTAAGTTTCCCTCCAAAAGTTTGTTGAGGAGATTTGAATTTCCCTCCAAAAGTTTGTTGAGGAGAAGCTTCTAGATGTGATTAGTTAGGAGCTTAATCAAGATTAGCATGCTTAATGATCTTTGCTGATCTGGCAGAAGACTCTGGAGAATTCAGAAATTTGACGTGTCAAAATGAGGTGTAGCCACTGAGAGAAGAATTATGCACCAAAATTCAAGTGATGATGTGGCAAAAGCGCTGTGGTTCCGCGGCATAAGCTGGCTCCCGCCGCGGTTCCGCGGCGCTTTGGAGGCTTGAGGGCTTGAAACTTTTGGGCTTCTCTGGTACTGACATATGAGCCCTTTTGTGATATATTGAATTGTATTTTTCCCTCTATATTGCCACCAGATCTGAAAACATGGAGTTGGTGTATTTTTGATCAGCTTCTTTTGACTTTGCTCCTGCAATTTCCTGCACAAATCTCGACACAAGTGTTGCGCAATACAGGGATGATGCAATGCCATAAAATACAGTCAATTTCCCTTAAAGTGCCGTTTTAAAAGTCTAACACATGCAATCTGATATTTAACGACTGATTTGCTAATATGTGAAATATGAATACCGAACACTTCTAAATGAGTGCAAATGATAGGGAAATTGCCGGTTAAAATATGCAATATTTTCGACCGATCAAATTCCCCCAAACTTATTTTCGATCGTCTCGAGCGAATTGTTTTATTAGAAGGAGAAAATAAAGAAAGAGAAAAACTAACTAGCACACTTTCGTAGGCAACACGATTGCACTGAGCACGTGCAACAAGCCTTTAAACCTCTAGGTGTCCCTAGTAGGAGGAGTGTTGTCTCCTGAGGGTTTTTAGCGGATTGCACCCACAAAATCCAATAATAAAAGAAAGATCATGAACATTACATTTAAAGAAAAGAATCGTAGAAGAAAAGCCTTGAAAATTAGGGTTTCCAACTCAGCTAGCTTTTCGGTTGTCATGAGCCCTATCTTAATAGTCATGAAAAGATGTCAGAAATCACGTCCTCCCTCAATAAAACATCGTCTTATCCTTCATTCCTATCTTTCTTCCAAACATCGATCATATAACCCTGCGTGTGTGTAAAGGACATCCCTACACCCGGAGAATTCAATTCAAGCTATTATACTCTTGTCCATCAGTCTCAGTACTTTTTGATTAATGAATATTTAGACGAATTTGCTCACACACTTTCATGCGACCGTTAATACTTCTTGAGGTACTAACCGACCGATTACTCATGTGTTTGCTTATTTGGTGTATTTTTCCTCGTCTTGCACCACCTTAGGCATAGCAGTGACTCCCAGACCAGTTGGCCTTAGGGCACTAGGTGAAGAGACACCCTCGCTATATATTTTTTTATTGCCCTCGGCGATAACAAAACAGTGTCCATTTTTCTCACCACTTTATATTTTTTTCATTCACTTTTTCTTTTTATTTTCTTCATACATCGGCTTTAAGACAAGAGCATTTCAAGGTATCCTCTACTATCCCAGGCTTTAAGACGTGTGTAAGTTCGAATAGCAGGGTGTCAACGTTCAAAATGTTTGGCTTCCAGAATAGAAACTATTTTTCAGACTTATTTTTATCCTCAGATTAGTGACGTCCTTCATCTTACTAACCCTTGGGACAACGACTCATAACTACTTATTACTAGTTCGTATAAGAAAACTTCTAATTTTCTTAGTTTTCTTAAACTTTTTCTAATCTCATGGATGTAATTGTTCACTATCTAATCTTTTATTATCTTATTTATGTACAAAAATATTTTTATCTTTTTGAAATTTTTTAAAATTTTATAGGTTTTCGAAAAAAATGTTTTGTGCTTATGCAAATGATATGCAAATGATGCGAAAATAAGCACAAACCTCCCCTAAACTTGTTTTCAACAGTGTCCTCACTGTTGCCTTCTGCTAAATCTCGAAAAACCTGTAAGCTTGGGAGGAATTTATTAGTGTGGGCAAAATATTTAAGTGAAGATCCTCCCCCAAACTTATTTTTGGCTCATAATTTTGTGTAAAAAATTCTGTTTTCAAGAGCCAGAAAAATATACCATCCCCCCAAACTTGAGTTATGCAATGTTAAGCTTTGAAAATCACATGAGGGGGTAAAAAATCATTGGTCGATGTCAAGCTTTGCAAAGACCGAACGTCAACACCAACCATTCAAAAATTTTGTCAATACAGTGCTCTGGTTGGTGGAAGAAGAAGTGTGGAAAGGGAAAGGGGTGGAAAAGAATGTGTGTGCGTCTCATTTTGGAGAGACGATGCAGTGAATGTGATGGATTACTCGCATTCTTTTTACAATTCAGAAGAAGGGGTGGAGGTTCAATTTCAGTGACTGGGAGATGATTCATCTCAACACCCGTGTCATTCAAAAATGCGAGTTCTTCAGCGAAGATTTCCTCAAAAGTTCCATCAATACCTCGATGAATAATGTCATCACAAAGTGCTGGGTGATCTTCAGACTCTAAAAACAGTTCATAATCCGTGTTAATTGTTGACCCGGACATCTCGGTGGAAGAGTCCATATGTGTATGATACATAGTTGGGTCAAACAATAACATATGAAAAGAGTGAAGATCGGTATCAGGAGGATCATCAAATTCGCTGCTGTCGACATCCATTAAGTCGACAGAACAGACCTGAGCAGTAGGTTCGGAGGGTACACTTCCCAACTTGTAAATGTTCAGCTCTATTGACCTATTCCCGAAGGATAGGGTCATAGAGCCATTACAACAGTTGATGATAGCGTTGGAAGTGGCCAAAAAGGGGCGACCTAAAATCACCGGAATTTGATTCCGTGGGTTCGCTACAGGCTGTGTATCAAGTATAATAAAATCCACAGGGAATACAAATTCCCCGATTTTTATTAACACATTCTCCAGTTCACCCCTAGGTTTGGTGATTGATCGGTCAGCCATCTGAAGAGTTATGTTTGAAGGCTTTAACACTCCGATACCTAGTTGCTCGTAAACCGAATAAGGAAGCAAGTTAACACTAGCGCCAAGGTCAAGTAAAGCACGGTTGATGTGTTTCTCCCCAATAGAAATGGAAATAGTAGGACAGCCAGGGTCCTTACGTTTCCGTGGTAATTGTTGGGGAAAAGCCGTGTCTACAGTACTTGACATGAAGATTTTTTTAGGCACTTGAGTGTTCCTCTTCCTAGTGCACAAGTTCTTAAGAATTTTCGCATAGACGGAACTTGTTGAATAGCATCTAGGAGAGGGATGTTGATGTTAACTTCCTTAAACATGTCCACAATCTTCTCCATTTGGGCATCATGTTTCTTGGGCCTCAACCTATTTGGAAATGGAGCTCTAGCAATAAGTGTTGGGTCCAACATTTGTGGAGAAATTTGTGAGGGTGGAAAAGATGAGGTGGGTGGAGGGTTCGAGCCTTTGGGAACACGGAGAATAGGCTCGGAAGAAGAAGGTAAGTTAGACGAAATAGGGTAAGAAGTAGAAGTGTGAGTGGAAGTGGAAGCCGGGGTGTTAATGATCAATTCATCATTATCAATTTGTTCACCCGAATGATTGTCTAGCACTCTTCCAGATCTCAACGTTGTAAAAGCGTCCACATTAGTGTAATGTGAAGGTCTAGGATCAGGTACGGGTTGAGATGGAAGATTCCCTTCTTGTCTAGCACTTATTTCGGCTGTTATTCGTTCAATTTGTGCTTCCATTGATTTGATATTCTCATTTTGAGTGAGAATGATCTTTATCATATTATCGATGGAAGATTGAAAACTTGCCGACTCTTGGATGGATTGTTTCATGAAAGTAACCAAGGTTTGCACCAGTGCAGAGATATTATCAGTACCGGCCAATTGCAAAAAGTTTTCATGTAGTGCAAAAGTGTTGGCAGGATTTTGAAAATTTTGCGGTTGGAAGGGGTGCTGACTCAATTGCAGTGGTGGTTGCTGTTGTGGTGGAGGGACCCTTTGAAAATTGTTTAGGATTGGAACCGTATTTTGAGATTGTGATTGGTTCCAACCAAAGTTCGGGTGATTCCTCCAATCTTGATTATATGAGGAAGAAGAGGGATAGTTTCCAGGTCTTTGCTGAAGTGAAGCATTAGTGTGACCTTGAAACGGTACATTCAAAGGACATTCTTCCGTCAAATGTGAAGGGTTTGAACAGCAGCCACACACGGTTTTGGGAAGTGTGGATTGGTTTAGGGAAGCTGAAGAGATTTTGTTTTCTATAGCGTTGAGTTTCCTTTGTATTGCGGCCATTTCGACTTCCAAGGTGACGGAAACATCGAGCTGATTGACATCTTCCCTAGGTGGTGGTGGTCTAATACTTTTCCATTGTGATGTGTTTTGAGCTAAATCTTCTAGGTATTTCCAAGCTTCACCATCATCTTTAGATAGGAATTGGCAATGACACATGCTTTCAAGCATCTGTCTAGTAGTGAGATCAATACCCTCATAGATAATTCGACACAAATCCCATCTGGAGATTCCGTGATGAGGGCATTGGATAAGAAGATCCTTGAACCGTTTAAAGCATTTCCAAAATGGTTCATTGGGAAGTTGGGTAAATTTAGAGATTTCGCTTCGAACACGGGCGGTCTTGTGATTGGGATAAAATTTCTTAAGGAATGCTGCAACGAATTCGTCCCATGTTGAAATAGAATGTGCGGGTGTGATGTAAAGCCACTTCTCGGCTAAATCGTACAAAGTGAATGGGAGAAGACGTAAACGCAGAGCATCCAAAGACAGTTGTGAATTTCTCATCAAAGCACATACATTTTCCAATTTGGAAATAAACACGTATGCATTTTCAGAATCAAGACCTTGAAATTTAGGTAATAGTTTGATGAATTGGGGGTTGATTTCAAAATTTTCCCCGTTGGCAGGTGGTATAGAAAGACAGGTGGGAAGGGTAACACGTGTATGATAGCACCTCTCTTGGAGAGAAATGCGTGGAAGATTCTGCGCACCTGCGGGCGGTGGCAGAGTAGTGTTAAAGTTTGATGGATTTGGGTCCATCGCGGTTGTGGTGGGCGGTGGGGGAGAAGACGAAGAATTACCGACTCTGGGGTCGATAAAAGAAACGTGGACAAGACGGGAAATGGAATCCCGTGTCCAGCCTAACATTGTGCTAAATGGTTGTAGCACAAATGGTAGCGTTGGTATAATTAGAGGAAATGATATGAATGCGGTGTTTGTTTTGAAAGTATACGGATTTTTGAAAAAAAGATGATGCAACACAACAAATGCAACAGGCAAAACCTTAATTCTATTGGTCACCTAGGTCAGGCTCTAGACCGCTCCTAACTGCCAAAAGACAAGTCGCAGGATAAATCCTCCACTGCCTCCTTGTCTCCCTGTGGCCAGGTAAGTGCCAGGTAAACGGGAAGGTACTCCACTACGTAAGTAGTGGGCCTAATTAATAACCACTAGCTTTCGATACACTTGCCTTAGACACCACAAGAAAACGCGGATAAGCAATGAATTACCCACGGCCTTCTTCTGTCCTAAGTGAGCGCGACGGTCCTTAGAGTCATCTCTAGATATTTTTTAGTTAATGTGGGTCAATGCGGATGCAAGTTTTGCGATTTTTGGGGCCTAAGAAGGGTAATGAACTCCCCACCTAATCTGGATTTGGTCGTGCCCCTTAATATCCGTATTAATTATGCAAACAACCACAAAATCAAAACACGCACAATTTTATTTTGCTTTTTGCACGGCGCTGCGATTATTTGCAAAGAAACCTGCAGAAATTTATTAGTTGGAGCTAAAAATAGGAGAGCGGAGAAGGTAAGAAATCACCTGGGATCAAAATTGTATAGAGAACCCTCCAAAGGGCCGCGGTTCCGCCGCACTAGCCACCTAATGCCGCCCTTCCGCGGTCAAAGTATGGGAACACTGCACAAAATTTTTACAGCGGCTTGCTGTTGATATCTCCAGCTCTCTGGAACTTTCACAAAATTTTTTATCCAAGCTCCAATGATTCCAGATTTCCTCGCAATCAAATCACAACACACGTATTAGGGTTTGTGCGAGTTTAGATCTAAAAATTATAAAGGAATAAATTTTTCAACTCAAATTTCAAAATACGAACTATTAGCGCACTATCCCCGGCAACGGCGCCATTTGATTGAATTAGATTTCTTGGTTTGTGTTTATGTTGGAAAATTATATAGAAATCACAACCAAAAATATTTGACCGCAATCAATAACGGTGTCGAATGTAGCGTGTTAGTAAGTGCGGATCGTCCACAGGGAAAGTGCAATCGTTCGTCTTTTGAATTAGATGAATTGAAACTTTAATGAAAAGAAAACAAACAATTCATGATTTATATTTGAAGTTCAAGAATTAGAAAATCTAGATCTAATAGCAAGAAAAAGATAGAATCAAGAATTGATAGTTTGATGATTTTTCCAACCAAATATCAAGAATCGAAATGAGCCTCGTAGGAATCGATCGGATCTATAGATGTGATGTAATCTTACAATTACGTATTCTTATCCTTCGATAAATTGATACTAGATTGATGATGATCGATCGAGAATTAGGGATTTCTTATGAATCTAGGGTTTCATCTTATCCCTTGTTCTTTCGTCGATATCATTCACATTCTAGCCTCTAGTAAATTCAAGAAACGATCGTAGATCCCTAATTTCGAGCGATCACAATCAAGAAAGTATCGCAACGAAACTAGGTCATCGATTCTTGAACTTGCTAGGGTTTACAAAGCTCGTAGGACTCAAGAATTGTATTAAGATTTGTTACATCATCATTCTATTATCGTCTCGATTCCTCCACGAGCGGAGTTTTACTCAAACATCACAACAAGAACCACAATCACAAATTGAGATCTAATCATGATGCAAGAATCAAAAGAAAGCAAGATTAAAGAAATTCACCTTTTATTTATATCAACAATTTCATTACATTCGCTCAAGAACTACAAGAGGAAGAACTCGATCGTCGATTTGGCTTCGCTCGTCTCCGTGAGTCGCGGATCGGCTTGGATCACTTGCCCGATTGAAGATCGGCTCGGCTCATAAAAGGTTGAAGGCTTCTCACTTGATTTGGTACTCGGGATCTTGAATTTGGAGTGGAATTAGGGTTAGGGTTTCGCACAAGTCTTGTCACTAGACTTGTGGAAGAAGATGATGTAAGAGGTAATGAATTGAACTAAGGAAGATTAACAACTAATGATGAACAACCTCAACCCTTAGATCTAGGTTCCTATTTATAGCCATCAAAACCCTAGATCTAGGATTTGAATTTTAAGTTTCCCTCCAAAAGTTTGTTGAGGAGATTTGAATTTCCCTCCAAAAGTTTGTTGAGGAGAAGCTTCTAGATGTGATTAGTTAGGAGCTTAATCAAGATTGGCATGCTTAATGATCTTTGCTGATCTGGCAGAAGACTCTGGAGAATTCAGAAATTTGACGTGTCAAAATGAGGTGTAGCCACTGAGAGAAGAATTATGCACCAAAATTCAAGTGATGATGTGGCAAAAGCGCTGCGGTTCCGCGGCATAAGCTGGCTCCCGCCGTGGTTCCGCGGCGCTTTGGAGGCTTGAGGGCTTGAAACTTTTGGGCTTCTCTGGTACTGACATATGAGCCCTTTTGTGATATATTGAATTGTATTTTTCCCTCTATATTGCCACCAGATCTGAAAACATGGAGTTGGTGTATTTTTGATCAGCTTCTTTTGACTTTGCTCCTGCAATTTCCTGCACAAATCTCGACACAAGTGTTGCGCAATACAGGGATGATGCGATGCCATAAAATACAGTCAATTTCCCTTAAAGTGCCGTTTTAAAAATCTAACACATGCAATCTGATATTTAACGACTGATTTGCTAATATGTGAAATATGAATACCGAACACTTCTAAATGAGTGCAAATGATAGTGAAATTGCCGGTTAAAATATGCAATATTTTCGACCGATCAAATTCCCCCAAACTTATTTTCGATCGTCTTGAGCGAATTGTTTTATTAGAAGAAGAAAATAAAGATAGAGAAAAACTAACTAGCACACTTTCGTAGGCAACACGATTGCACTGAGCACGTGCAACAAGCCTTTAAACCTCTAGGTGTCCCTAGTAGGAGGAGTGTTGTCTCCTGAGGGTTTTTAGCGGATTGCACCCACAAAATCCAATAATAAAAGAAAGATCATGAACATTACATTTAAAGAAAAGAATCGTAGAAGAAAAGCCTTGAAAATTAGGGTTTCCAACTCAGCTAGCTTTTCGGTTGTCATGAGCCCTATCTTAATGGTCATGAAAAGATGTCAGAAATCACGTCCTCCCTCAATAAAACATCGTCTTATTCTTCATTCCTATCTTTCTTCCAAACATCGATCATATAACCCTGCGTGTGTGTAAAGGACATCCCTACACCCGGAGAATTCAATTCAAGCTATTATACTCTTGTCCATCAGTCTCAGTACTTTTTGATTAATGAATATTTAGACGAATTTGCTCACACACTTTCATGCGACCGTTAATACTTCTTGAGTTACTAACCGACCGATTACTCATGTGTTTGCTTATTTGGTGTATTTTTTCTCGTCTTGCACCACCTTAGGCATAGCAGTGACTCCCAGACCAGTTGGCCTTAGGGCACTAGGTGAAGAGACACCCTCGCTATATATTTTTTTATTGCCCTCGGCGATAACAAAACAGTGTCCATTTTTCTCACCACTTTATATTTTTTTCATTCACCTTTTCTTTTTATTTCCTTCATACATCGGCTTTAAGACAAGAGCATTTCAAGGTATCCTCTACTATCCCAGGCTTTAAGACGTGTGTAAGTGCGAATAGCAGGGTGTCAACGTTCAAAATGTTTGGCTTCCAGAATAGAAACTATTTTTCAGACTTATTTTTATCCTCAGATTAGTGACGTCCTTCATCTTACTAACCCTTGGGACAACGGCTCATAACTACTTATTACTAGTTCGTATAAGAAAACTTCTAATTTTCTTAGTTTTCTTAAACTTTTTCTAATCTCATGGATGTAATTGTTCACTATCTAATCTTTTATTATCTTATTTATGTACAAAAATATTTTTATCTTTTTGAAATTTTTTAAAATTTTATAGGTTTTCGAAAAAAATGTTTTGTGCTTATGCAAATAATATGCAAATGATGCGAAAATAAGCACAAACCTCCCCCAAACTTGTTTTCAACAGTGTCCTCACTGTTGCCTTCTGCTAAATCTCGAAAAACCTGTAAGCTTGGGAGGAATTTATTAGTGGGGGCAAAATATTTAAGTGAAGATCCTCCCCCAAACTTATTTTTGGCTCATAATTTTGTGTAAAAAATTCTGTTTTCAAGAGCCAGAAAAATATACCATCCCCCCAAACTTGAGTTATGCAATGTTAAACTTTGAAAATCACATGAGGGGTAAAAAATCATTGGTCGATGTCAAGCTTTGCAAAGACCGAACGTCAACACCAACCATTCAAAAATTTTATCAATACAGTGCTCTGGTTGGTGGAAGAAGAAGTGTGGAAAGGGAAAGGGGTGGAAAAGAATGTGTGTGCGTCTCATTTTGGAGAGACGATGCAGTGAATGTGATGGATTACTCGCATTCTTTTTACAGTTCAGAAGAAGGGGTGGAGGTTCAATTTCAGTGACTGGGAGATGATTCATCTCAACACCCGTGTCATTCAAAAATGCGAGTTATTCAGCGAAGATTTCCTCAAAAGTTCCATCAATACCCCGATGAATAATGTCATCACAAAGTGCGGGGTGATCTTCAGACTCTAAAAACAGTTCATAATCTGTGTTAATTGTTGACCCGGACATCTCGGTGGAAGAGTCCATATGTGTATGATACATAGTTGGGTCAAACAATAACATATGAAAAGAGTGAAGATCGGTATCAGGAGGATCATCAAATTCGCTGCTGTCGACATCCATTAAGTCGACAGAACAGACCTGAGCAGTAGGTTCGGAGGGTACACTTCCCAACTTGTAAATGTTCAGCTCTATTGACCTATTCCCGAAGGATAGGGTCATAGAGCCATTACGACAGTTGATGATAGCTTTGGAAGTGGCCAAAAAGGGGCGACCTAAAATCACCGGAATTTGATTCCGTGGGTTCACTACAGGCTGTGTATCAAGTACAATAAAATCCACAGGGAATACAAATTCCCCGATTTTTATTAACACATCCTCCAGTTCACCCCTAGATTTGGTGGTTGATCGGTCAGCCATCTGAAGAGTTATGTTTGAAGGCTTTAACACTCCGATACCTAGTTGCTCGTAAACCGAATAAGGAAGCAAGTTAACACTAGTGCCAAGGTCAAGTAAAGCACGGTTGATGTGTTTCTCCCCAATAGAAATGGAAATAGTAGGACAGCCAGGGTCCTTACGTTTCCGTGGTAATTGTTGGGGAAAAGCCGTGTCTACAGTACTTGACATGAAGATTTTTTTAGGCACTTGAGTGTTCCTCTTCCTAGTGCACAAATTCTTAAGAATTTTCGCATAGGACGGAACTTGTTGAATAGCATCTAGGAGAGGGATGTTGATGTTAACTTCCTTAAACATGTCCACAATCTTCTCCATTTGGGCATCATGTTTCTTGGGCCTCAACCTATTTGGAAATGGAGCTCTAGCAATAAGTGTTGGGTCCAACATTTGTGGAGAAATTTATGGGGGTGGAAAAGATGAGGTGGGTGGAGGGTTCGAGCCTTTGGGAACACGGAGAATAGGCTCGGAAGAAGAAGGTAAGTTAGACGAAATATGGTAAGAAGTAGAAGTGTGAGTGGAAGTGGAAGTGGAAGCCGGGGTGTTAATGATCAATTCATCATTATCAATTTGTTCACCCGAATGATTGTCTAGCACTCTTCTAGATCTCAACGTTGTAAAAGCGTCCACATTAGTGTAATGTGAAGGTCTAGGATCAGGTACGGGTTGAGATGGAAGATTCCCTTCTTCTCTAGCACTTATTTCGGCTGTTATTCGTTCAATTTATGCTTCCATTGATTTGATATTCTCATTTTGAGTGAGAATGATCTTTATCATATTATCGATGGAAGATTGAAAACTTGCCGACTCTTGGATGGATTGTTTCATGAAAGTAACCAAGGTTTGCACCAGTGCAGAGATATTATCAGTACCGGCCAATTGCAAAAAGTTTTCATGTAGTGCAAAAGTGTTGGCAGGATTTTGAAAATTTTGCGGTTGGAAGGGGTGCTGACTCAATTGAAGTGGTGGTTGCTGTTGTGGTGGAGGGACCCTTTGAAAATTGTTTAGGATTGGAACCGTATTTTGAGATTGTGATTGGTTCCAAGCAAAGTTCGGGTGATTCCTCCAATCTTGATTATATGAGGAAGAAGAGGGATAGTTTCCATGTCTTTGCTGAAGTGAAGCATTAGTGTGACCTTGAAACGGTACATTCAAAGGACATTCTTCCGTCAAATGTGAAGGGTTTGAACAGTAGCCACACACGGTTTTGGGAAGTGTGGATTGGTTTAGGGAAGCTGAAGAGATTTTGTTTTCTATAGCGTCGAGTTTCCTTTGTATTGCGGCCATTTCGACTTCTAAGGTGACGGAAACATCGAGCTGATTGACATCTTCCCTAGGTGGTGGTGGTCTAACACTTTCCCATTGTGATGTGTTTTGAGCTAAATCTTCTAGGTATTTCCAAGCTTCACCATCATCTTTAGATAGGAATTGGCAATGACACATGGTTTCAAGCATCTGTCTAGTAGTGAGATCAATACCCTCATAGATAATTCGACACAAATCCCATCTGGAGATTCCGTGATGAGGGCATTGGATAAGAAGATCCTTGAACCGTTCAAAGCATTTCCAAAATGGTTCATTGGGAAGTTGGGTAAATTTAGAGATTTCGCTTCGAACACGGGCGATCTTGTGATTGGGATAAAATTTCTTAAGGAATGCTGCAACGAATTCATCCCATGTTGAAATAGAATGTGCGGGTGTGATGTAAAGCCACTTCTCGGCTAAATCGCACAAAGTGAATGGGAGAAGACGTAAACGCAGAGCATCCAAAGACAGTTGTGAATTTCCCATCAAAGCACATACATTTTCAAATTTGGAAATAAACACATATGCGTTTTCAGAATCAGGACCATGAAATTTGGGTAACAGTTTGATGAATTGGGGGTTGATTTCAAAATTTTCCCCGTTGGCAGGTGGTATAGAAAGACAGGTGGGAAGGGTAACACGTGTAGGATAGCACCTCTCTTGGAGAGAAATGCGTGGAAGATTCTGCGCACCTGCGGGCGGTGGCAGAGTAGTGTTAAAGTTTGATGGATTTAGGTCCATCGCGGTTGTGGTGGGTGGTGGGGGAGAAGACGAAGAATTACCGACTCTGGGGTCGATAAAAGAAACGCGGACAAGACGGGAAATGGAATCCCGTGTCCAGCCTAACATTGTGCTAAATGGTTGTAGCACAAGTGGCAGCGTTGGTATAATTAGAGGAAATGATATGAATGCGGTGTTTGTTTTGAAAGTATACGGATTTTTGAAAAAAAAATGATGCAACACAACAAATGCAACAGGCAAAACCCTAATTCTATTGGTCACCTAGGTCAGGCTCTAGACCGCTCCTAACTGCCAAAAGATAAATCGCAGGATAAATCCTCCATCGCCTCCTTGTCTCCCTGTGGCCAGGTAAGTGCCAGGTAAGCGGGAAGGTACTCCACTACGTAAGTAGTGGGCCTAATTAATAACCACTAGCCTTCGACACACTTGCCTTAGACACCACAAGAAAACGTGGATAAGCAATGAATTACCCACGGCCTTCTTCTGTCCTAAGTGAGCGCGACGGTCCTTAGAGTCATCTCTAGATATTTTTTAGTTAATGTGGGTCAATGCGGATGCAAGTTTTGCGATTTTTGGGGCCTAGGAAGGGTAATGAACACCCCACCTAATCTGGATTTGGTCGTGCCTCTTAATATCCATATTAATTATGCAAACAACCACAAAATCAAAACACGCACAATTTTATTTTGCTTTTTGCGCGGCGTTGCGATTATTTGCAAAGAAACCTGCAGAAATTTATTAGTTGGAGCTAAAAATAGGAGAGAGGAGAAGGTAAGAAATCACCTGGGATCAAAATTGTACAGAGAACCTTCCAAAGGGCCGCGGTTCCGCCGCACTAGCCTCCTAATGCCGCCCTTCCGCGGTCAAAGTATGGGAACACTGCACAAAATTTTTACAGCGGCTTGCTGTTGATATCTCCAGCTCGGTGGAATTTTCACAAAATTTTTTTATCCAAGCTCCAATGATTCCAGATTTCCTCGCAATCAAATCACAACACACGTATTAGGGTTTGTGCGAGTTTAGATCTAAAAATTATAATGGAATAAATTTTTCAACTCAAATTTCAAAATACGAACTATTAGCGCCCTATTCCCGGCAACGGCGCCATTTGATTGAATTAGATTTCTTGGTTTGTGTTTATGTTGGAAAATTATATAGAAATCACAACAAAAAATATTTGACCGCAATCAATAACGGTGTCGAATGTAGCGCGTTAGTAAGTGCGGATCGTCCACAGGGAAAGTGTAATCGTTCGTCTTTTGAATTAGATGAATTGAAACTTTAATGAAAAGAAAACAAACAATTCATGATTTATATTTGAAGTTCAAGAATTAGAAAATCTAGATCTAATAACAAGAAAAAGATAGAATCAAGAATTGATAGTTTGATGATTTTTCCAACCAAATATCAAGAATCGAAATGAGGCTCGTAGGAATCGATCGGATCTATAGATGTGATGTAATCTTACAATTACGTATTCTTATCCTTCGATAAATTGATACTAGATCGATGATGATCGATCGAGAATTAGGGATTTCTTATGAATCTAGGGTTTCAACTTATCCCTTGTTCTTTCGTCGATATCATTCACATTCTAGCCTCTAGTAAATTCAAGAAACGATCGTAGATCCCTAATTTCGAGCGATCACAATCAAGAAAGCATCGCAACGAAACTAGGTCATCGATTCTTGAACTTGCTAGGGTTTACAAAGCTCGTAGGACTCAAGAATTGTATTAAGATTTGTTACATCATCATTCTATTATTGTCTCGATTCCTCCACGAGCGGAGTTTTACTCAAACATCACAACAGGAACTACAATCACAAATTGAGATCTAATCATGATGCAAGAATTAAAAGAAAGCAAGATTAAAGAAATTCACCTTTTATTTATATCAACAATTTCATTACTTTCGCTCAAGAACTACAAGAGGAAGAACTCGATCGTCGATTTGGCTTCGCTCGTCTCCGTGAGTCGCGGATCGGCTTGGATCACTTGCCCGATTGAAGATCGGCTCGGCTCATAAAAGGTTGAAGGCTTCTCACTTGATTTGGTACTCGGGATCTTGAATTTGGAGTGGAATTAGGGTTAGGGTTTCGCACAAGTCTTGTCACTAGACTTGTGGAAGAAGATGATGTAAGAGGTAAAGAATTGAACTAATGAAGATTAACAACTAATGATGAACAACTCCAACCCTTAGATCTAGGTTCCTATTTATAGCCATCAAAACCCCAGATCTAGGATTTGAATTTTAAGTTTCCCTCCAAAAGTTTGTTGAGGAGATTTGAATTTCCCTCCAAAAGTTTGTTAAGGAGAAGCTTCTAGATGTGATTAGTTAGGAGCTTAATCAAGATTAGCATGCTTAATGATCTTTGCTGATCTGGCAGAAGACTCTGGAGAATTCTGGAATTTGACGTGTCAACATGAGGTGTAGCCACTGAGAGAAGAATTATGCACCAAAATTCAAGTGATGATGTGGCAAAAGCGCCGCGGTTCCGCGGCATAAGCTGGCTCCCGCCGCGGTTCCGCGGCGCTTTGGAGGCTTGAGGGCTTGAAACTTTTGGGCTTCTCTGGTACTGACATATGGGCCCTTTTGTGATATATTGAATTGAATTT
Organism: Agapanthus africanus; assembly: GCA_030015575.1. Classification (NCBI taxonomy): domain Eukaryota; kingdom Viridiplantae; phylum Streptophyta; class Magnoliopsida; order Asparagales; family Amaryllidaceae; genus Agapanthus; species Agapanthus africanus. The sequence goes on from JASDDO010000019.1 coordinate 76,764,786, forward strand.
TTCCCTCTATATTGCTACCAGATCTGAAAACATGGAGTTGGTGTATTTTTGATCAGCTTCTTTTGAATTTGCTCCTGCAATTTCCTGCACAAATCTCGACACAAGTGTTGCGCAATACAGGGATGATACGATGCCATAAAATACAGTCAATTTCCCTTAAAGTGCCGTTTTAAAAGTCTAACACATGCAATCTGATATTTAACGACTGATTTGCTAATATGTGAAATATGAATACCGAACACTTCTAAATGAGTGCAAATGATAGGGAAATTGCCGGTTAAAATATGCAATATTTTTGACTGATCAAGCTTCAACGGCCTCCGCCGCGACCTCGGGCTCCAACAAAGGGGGGGTAGCCTCGACTACCTCCATCCTAGCCTCCGGGCCGCCCCTAGGGAGATCCGTTGGGACGATGACCACCATGGGTGCCTCTTCCGAAGGAGTGAGTGTTTCGGGAGCAAGAACCACCGCAGGAGGCTCTATCACAAGAGGGACCGTTTCATCAACCCCCTCCACATTGAGCAGTGTTTCACAAGGGGTATCAGCAGGCTCTACGGTCAACAAACCCGTGGGAACCTCCCTCATCGCCGAAGTCTCTGCACAGTTCACACAAGAATAAGAATACATATATACAAGTGCAGACAGTATAAAGTACTACAAAGAAATACAGGAACATACTGATGCGTAAGGAAGCTTTCAATATGGCTTGCTCAAGCCGATGCTCCTTCTCGAGGAGGTGTGCTCGCCGAAGTTCAAGGGTGAAGTCGTGGCCGCCAGTCCATAATGAAAGCGCATCCGCAGCATCCTCCGAAACAGCCTGTTTAAGGGCATTTTCGCCCCATTCCTCCAAAGGGTCGATGAAACGCCGCCGGATCCACGAAGGATCTTCATAAAAGATTACGGCGGGATAGGGCTTCTTCGGAACCCTAACGTTCTGAGACTCGTCTTTAGAACGCCTTATAGCCTCAGCCAATTGTGCGGCTTCCTCGGCAGTTGAACTTGGAAAAAGTAGGTCAACATCCGACTCTTGTATGGCCAACGATTCGTCCTGAAGGATGGGCTCAGACTCTACTAAAGAGTCGAGCAAGTTAGTAGCCACTTTCCTCTGCCGTTTGGATCCAGAACCGGCCGCTGAGGACGACCGTTTCCTCCCCCGTGGAGCCTTGGCACGACGCCGACCCACCTCACCTTCAACACCCTCGTTCCCATCACCCTCGCTTGGCGCTGCAACCGAGGATGACACAGCCATTGTCGACTCCACGGGTGGTGGTATTGCTACCGGAGCCCAATTAGCCCGCGACCGGGTACCCAATGGCATTCCAACTGTAGGGGTGAGGTCCACCTCCGACTCCCCCGGAATGAGCGCGACACTGGTATCCCTCAGGGGAAAGCGGACCGATGCGTGCGGTCGCGGTGGAACTCCCATGGCCTGATCCTAAGAAGGGATACCATATCCAAGGAGCACCCTCTTCTCCTCAGCAATAATCGGGCTGACTCGATGAAGGTACCAGCCCGTAAAGGACCCCACGCATCGGGGAATATCGTCAGCTTCAGGGATCATGAAGCAGGAACCAGTGTTCAGCCTCACAAAGTGGTGAGCAACATCACGAACAGCTTCAGGTGAAGGAACCGGTGCAACTGTAAAAGCCTCAAAGGGAACGCCATGATCATAGCCAAGCTGTCGGACGAAGCGGTGCGGATTGTACCGCATAAAGAGGGTCGCACTGTTCTGACGGAATACCAGATAACCTGGTCTGATTGTGTACAAGTGCGTGGCCTCCCGGGGCTTCAGAGAAGGTGCCCCCTCTTTTGATGAGTCGTGGAGTTGTTGAATCGGACTTGAAGGAGCAGATAGAACCCGATCAACAAATACCAGTCCGCCCGCACTAGCATATGGAGCAATCAACACGCGAATAGCCTCGAACTGAGTCGGGTCAGGAGCAGAAGCGTCCACCAGCCGCATGAGCAGCGGAAAAGTGTAGGCATCATAAAATGCGGGTCTCTGATGCGCAGCAAAAGTCCCCAACACGTGCATCTGAATCCAAGATGTGAAGTAATGAAGGGAGAAGTTTACTACATCCACACCGGGAGTTGAGGTATTGGCCGCGGCGCCTAATCCATGATAAAGATGCGCTAGCGTCGGGATGCCTACGGCCAACCGTGTCCCCTCAGCGATACGATGAGCCGGATAGATAACCGAAACTCTCATGAAGCGGCGATGCATGGGGATGACGAACCAGCTAAGTCAGACATTGATAAAACCCACAAAGAATGTCTCCTCGTCCTTGCCGGGAGCTGCAATCGATTCGAAAGATGCCGGCGACATAATGGGAATATAATACTGCAGTAAATCCGATTCCTTAGTCGGCCGCCTGTTCAAACCAAACCCAAAGGGGTCATTAATGTTTGCAAACTTTGGAGCCGTCTTCGACAGGACATCCTCACGAAGGAAACAAGCGATGAAGCTCTTGAAAGTGACGCCCTGCTCCTTTGACTCAGTAAATAGTTTGTCAAAAATGCCCAGGGTCTTGATCAAACTTGGACGCTTATGGCGGACGACATCTCGGTAGACAGGCCGTCGAGCATTGCGGGCTCAGCTTCAAAGACATACTCGTTGGGAGGCAGCAGCTCTTCATAAAGTGTCCCCCTGATCAGCAGCCCCGAGATCTCGCAGAATTCTTCCAAGGAAATCAAAACTTCGCGGTCCCCTAGGAGGAAAGTGTCGGTGGGGAGATTCCACTGGTTCAGGAAGGCCTTAACCCACCAGACGTGAGGAGACGGGTAATGGAAGAGGAACACATAGATCGCCTGATAAAGCCCAACCTTCTGCAGTCGCGCGCGGTGGGCGGATAGGATGTAGCGAGCTCAAAGAAGGTAGCCCGTGGGGTGAGCCCTATTTTGTAGACCTGCCCCCATGGTTGGGCCTCGCCCTGGCAAATACGACGTCCCAGAATATCTATGGCTGGGATAGGATGATTCGGTATGCCCGTCGTCGAAGGCTCAAGTCGTCCCATCGGAGTCCAATTAGGCATCTCCACAGCGAAGACAGTCCTTGGAGGATCCATCGGCAGGAACGGAAAGGTAGGCTCCGTCGGTATTTCGCAAAGAAAACTCCGGCGACCCCGGATGATATGACTGTACCAGGTCCCCCACAGAAGTAGATTGGTGCGATTCGGGTCGTGAGCCCTGATCATTTCCATCACCTCCTCGTCAGATGGCGATTGGGGAAAAGCGGCTTCCGAGCGGGTGAAAGGGAAATACAGAACAGACGTCATTATACCTGAAATAAAATAAGGGGAAATTGTTAAAGCGAAGCCAACAGTGATTATAGATATATATACATACAAAGAAAAAGACAGTGACAGAGGACTCATTTTATGGGACCATTGGTTACAAAACACATGGGTCCCACAAAAATCAAGATGGCGGCTGGCTAATGATGAGGCAAGGCAATTATAATGAGACAAAAGGAAGATTCTCATTAAATAGGCAGTGAATTTCAAAATACCCTACACATTCCCCTAAAAGGAAATCCATCTTGGACTCTGTGACAAATCAAACAGAATCAAGGGAATTAAATTCCTAGAAAGCAACATTGCAAACTTCTTTTTCTTGGTTGTGAAGAAGACAACTCAGGGCAAGAAAACCCAAGGAGTTCTATGGGAAGAACTGAGTTCTTCATAAGAATTAAAATTCCTTGTTAAAAAGGGGAATTAAATTCCCAGAGACATTTTTCAGAGCCAAAACTTTTGGATATGGAATTAAATGCTAAGGGAAAGACAACCGCCACTATTAGCCCCCTGAAGATCAGAGAAACCCTAAAGGTTCTGTTGATGAAAGATTGAATAATTTTCTCTTTATTTTAAAGAACTTAAAAATGGGTTCTTGTTAAAAGGGAAAACCCTTGGTATGGATTTAGAATTCAGTGGTGATTTCTGTGAAAGTTCTTCGTTCGTTCAAGATTATTACCTGAAGAAAAGGAATCTGTCAACAGAGTTAAACTCTAAAAATTTTGGAACAGAGAACTAAGCTCTGAGAAGGAGAATTAAATTCTCAAAGGGAAAAGTTTGCATGGAAGAAAATGAAAGAGTGGAGGCGCTTCTGAAGAGACCCTTGCATTTATAGGATGTGATGGAAACGCTTCATCTTCCCTATTCCCTAGATGGATCCAACGGTCACAAAAGTGACAGCGTTGCACTCACATGCAGACACGTGAGAGCAACGCTGTGGGGGCATTTGTTTCCTGATTAAAAATCAGGAATTACCTCAATGAGGTATCACGTGTTCACACGTGACCAATGGTCATGTAATGACACGTGATGGTTAAAATCTCATCAAACAGCAACATAAACAAGCGGCTGAAAGATGACTCAATTGGGGGTCACGTGCCAGCACGTGCCAGGCTTTGAAAGCCTTATAACTTAATAGAATTTAATTCTAAAAATCAGGAATTATCTCAATGAGGTATAACGTGTTCACACGTGACCAATGGTCACGTGATGATACGTGATGGTTAAAATCTCATCAAACAGCAACATAAACAAGCGGCTGAAAGATGACTCAATTGGGGGTCACGTGCCAGCACGTGACAGGCTTTGAAAGCCTTACAACTTAATAGAATTTAATTATAAAAATCAGGAATTACCTTAATGAGGTATCACGTGTTCACACGTGACCAATGGTCACGTGATGACACGTGATGGTTAAAATCTCATCAAACAGAAATAAAAACAAAATGGCTGAAGGAAATACCTCAATGAGGTATCACGTGCTCACACGTAACCAATGGTCACATGTTGACACGTGATGGTTAAATCTGAAGCGTAAATATATGCTGAGAAAAGGACTCAATCAGGGGTCACGTGCTCATACGTGACCAGGGGTTACGTGCTCACACGTGACCAAGGGTCACGTGCCAGCACGTGACAGGCTTTGAAAGCCTTACAGTTTAATAGAATTAAAATTCTAAAAGCTTCTAAATCTTTCCAAATGGAAAAAGATTATGGGGACCGTTGGATTAAAGATCCAAGGGTGATTAAAAATCACCAATTTATGAAAAGATTTTAGACAAGGAAAGATTTCCCTGAAAATCTCACCAGAAATAAAAAACAAAATATCTTTGGATTTAAAATCCAACGGTGAATAAAATTCACTTAATGATCTAAAGGCTCATACCAATTATGAAAACAAACAAAATCTTTCAATGAGAGATGTACTAAACAAATTGATTATTTTCCTTCTCCTATAAATAGGAACCAAGAAGAGAAGAAAGATATAGAATTTTTGCATCTTGAAAATTCAGAGAGAAAAGAAAGGAGAATTTAATTCTCAGCAAAGAAAACCCTAGGTGAGAAAAGAAAGGGAATCAAAACTTCAAAAGAAAAGAGAATTTAATTCTCAAAGATCTAAGAGTTTAACTCTTTTGTAAAAGAACTTAGTTCTTCCTCTAGTTGAAGATCCGCAGAAGCACATCTCCCCTTAGGTTGAGAATTTAATTCTCATCGGGTTGAGATCCTGCCATGCAGATCCAAAACTTGGAGTCGGGATTGAGTTCAGAGAATTTAATTCTCCCAAATTTATAGGAATTTAATTCCTCCAAGATGAAATTAGGGTTTAACCCTATATGAGAATTTAATTCTCTTAAAGTTATAGGAATTTAATTCCTTCAAAATGGACAGAACTAGGGTTTAACCCTAAATGAGAATTTAATTCTCTCAAATTCACAGGAATTTAATTCCTCTTAAAATGAAATTAGGGTTTCACCCTATACAAGAATTTATTTCTTTTACATATATGGGAATTTAATTCCTATAAAAGAAATTAGGGTTTAACCCTACATAAGAATTTAATTCTTTCATAATAGGAATTTAATTCCTCCAAAATCATGATTAGAGTTTAACCCTACAGAGATTTTAATTCTCAAAATAAAATAAGGAGACTTAAAAGATCTCTGTGCATGAAAAGAACTAGGGTCACGTGTCCCCACGTGACCCCTGAAAAGATCTCCACAAATGAGAAAAAATTAGCTTTGAGGCAATGCCTCACGTGCTCCCACGTGACCCTCATTGTAAATGGAACAAAAGCAAAGGCAAATCTGACTTGGGCGCTCTCACGTGTTACCACATGACCCCTAATAAATGTTCTAATAAATCAGGGCATGAGCATACATCACGTGCCCACACGTGATGGCCAAAATATTAAAAAGTGTTTAACACTTGTTTGCAGAACAAAATAAAGGGGATCTGGCCCCGCTTTTGATGCCATCACGTGCTCCCACGTGACCCCTTCTCCTTCTAGTGTTTAACACTAATCTGACAATTCTGTTTCCAGTGTTTAACACTGCTATCTTTTAGTGTTTAATACTAATTTGAGAATCACATTTCTAGTGTTTAACACTAATTTGATAATTTTATTTCCAGTGTTTAACACTGTTATTCTCTAGTGTTAACCAAATTGGCTAATTTTCTAGAGGCAAAAGTCTCCCCTTCAACCGAGTCTCAAAATTGAGTAAAACTCACAACTACAATATTAATGCTCAGTCAAAGATAAAAATGTTATCAAAGACCTCAAACTCTTGTTTAGCATTGCTAAATAATGTGGGCTTGAACCCAGACAAGTGTCTAATGGTCCAACAGAGGGCCAACATTTCAAACTTAATTGGACTTAGCCCAAGTAGGTCATAAGTCCTCAATTCAGATTCAACTGAGCCAATGTGCTCATAATATAATTAATTGATCTTAGTTCCAAATTGGACTATAGATCACTTAATCCACCCTGGTTCAAGGGTACATCTCTTTACTCCTCTGATATCTGTCTTTGTAATCCTTCAACGTTGTCAGAGAGGTGACAGGTCCCGACAACCACACATTTCACGGACTGTGGGGTCCTTAAACTCATGGACTATAATGTCCTTAATCTCGACCGTGATGTCTTAAAACTAACATCGGACTGTGGGGTCCCTAAACCCATGGACTATGATGTCCTTAACCTCGATCGTGATGTCTTAAAACTAACAATGGACCGTGGAGTCCTTAAAACCACGGACTATGATGTCCTTAACCTCGACCGTGATGTCTTAAAACTAACAATAGACCATGGAGTCCTTAAACCTACGGACTATGATGTCCTTAACCTCGACCGTGATGTCTTAAAACTAACATTAGACCGAGATGTCCCTAAACTACCAATGGACCGTAAAATCCTTAAACTAATTATCGACCACAATATCACTAAACTAAACAATAGAGCCCAATTGCTCTCTTGTAGGATCTAAATGATCCCGTTAAGTTGATCTTAGTCTAAAATGAGGCTAACTTATCCTTAACAAACGTTTAAGTTTATCTTAGTCCCAAATGAGGCCAACGTATCCTTAAACCCAAACCCCCAAACCCAAATCTAAGAAAGATACGGATTTGGACTAGCCCACGCCCTACGGGCGACAACATAACTTAGTCTCCGTATACAATCCACGGGCAATCAAACACAAAACAAACACCCACGACACGAAGTGACCATCTGGAGAAGGAGAAAGTTGTTACCGCGATGCGGTAGCGTAATTAACTGCAGGGGCTTGCGCTTGCAGGGAAGAGCGTCCCCACAATCAAAAACCCCTCAAACAAGGGGGAATCTGACGAAGTCTGCTACATCGGCTGCATTCGTTTAAACCTTCGATACATGGTGCCATAAATCAACTTTGCATCTTCGGAGAGGTGGACGGATAACACCAATTAGCATCTGCCTTGAATTTCAGGCAAGACGGACCTGCGTGGTCGCGTCACTGTGTTCGGAGGGAACAGTATGTATCAAAGCAATCCATAATTTCAGCACACTGGGCGTTTGTGAATTCTTGGTTTTGGGAACGACCTTGTGCGCGGATGTCCCCGTAAGAAATAATCTCGTCGAGATCATACATATGAGCGTCCATAACGTCTGAAAAGGAAAATCAGTGAGAGTTAGTGGACAGACTGATTAAGAAAAGTTTATTGAAACAGATACGGGGTTTAAACAATTCTTGATATCCCCAAGGTGGGGATAAGTGCTAATTAAATCACCCGATGAATTTAATTCTGGGCAATTAAGGAAGAAATCCTAAAAAGGATTTCGTATTTAATAAAAAGGTCCCTCGGGCCAAGGAGTTAAACTCCTCGAGAGCAATACTCTGCAGACAGCAGTGACACTTGTCAAAATCAATTATGAAGGGAATTAAAAATTCCCCAAGACTTATAAGAGCCATGCTCTGCGAGGAAGATGAAGTAACTCATCAGGAACCCTAACGCTCCCCAAGACAACAGAGCCATCAAAACAAAGCTTTTAATGAATTTGAAATTCCGTGATCTTTAATGACCCATGAACAAACCCATAAGAATCCTTCATGACAGATCAATAAATCTACATGATTTGAAGAGCAAAGCTCTGTTAATGGGTTAAGAAACCCTGAAAAGGATTTCTTAAGATGTAAGATATAACAAGAGCAAAGCTCTGATGAGAAACCTTAAAAAGGTTTTATTAAGATCTATGATCTGAGAAGAGCAAAGCTCTATTAATAAAGTTCAAATCTTACCAAAAAAATTGTTGGCAGAATTTTGACTCTTGAAAGTTCTTAAAAAAAGGGGAGAGCTATGCTCTGCAAGAGAATAAAAATTCTCAGAAGGAAGAAGATGAGTAGAAATCATCTCAAGGGCCAAGGGTCTTATTTATAGGCATTAAGAGCCATTCAACTTCCAAAAGTTGATCCAACGGCGGAGGTGCTACCACCGCTGCACTCACGTGTGGGCCACGTAAGCGCAACGGTGGGGGGGCATTTGTTTTCCCAATTAGAGCAAATCTCTGTTCAAATTCCAGGGTTTGAAACGAAGCAACGCTTCGTGAAAAGTGCTAGCATTAAATGCGCCAGCACTAAGAGTCAAAGACTCTGAAACGACGAGAGCGCTAAGCACCAAGAGCGCTTCACTCTCACAAGAATTACTTGCACCTGTTTATAACAGTGTAAGTTCTATAGTGCATATGCGCCTGACAGAGAAAGAACAAAAGAATTAAAATAAGAGGAACACTTGATAGATAATGACAAAAAAGAAGAAAGCACTTAATTAAACATTTTATTGCAATGGAAATAGATCGCCAAATATGGGATCAAAAGTACAGGGATTTACAAACATATAGATAAAATTATCTAGTTCCTTCTCGGTCTTTTCCACTATGTCAAAGCGACGACCTTCGCAAGGAGTAGCTACCCATCGGTCAGCACCGCATTCACCAGCAAAAGCAGAGATGACGGCCCGATGAGCCTGTATTTGGCTCAGCAACTGAACAGAGAAATCCCTTAGGGCTTTGGTGATCAAGTACGCCTCGAAGAAGCACTCGATCTTGTCTTCAGTGGCATCGAGTATCGCTGGGGTCATCTCCGCCGGAGGAGGGGGAATATCAGCGAGCACGGACATGAGGATCATCCAAAACCAAATAGAGTTGGGAGGGAGAGGAGATCCTACACGAGTCAAGAGCTCGTGCAACGCTGCGTTGCATTGATCATCCGTAAGAGCAGGATTCACAAAGCGCGCAGCGAAGTAAGGAATAGTGTCCTGAATGGGCACTTCCCATGGTTGTCGACGAGCATGTGGGCGGTTACAAGCCATAGTTAAGATGGTTCTCTGAAAATGAGAAAAGAAAAAAAACACCGCTTCAGATTATAAAGACTAGGCACAGAAAATTTTGTGCGTAATGGAGCTATTTCCAAGATCCGGGAAATGTAAGTTCTGGGGACTATAAGTTGGACTTAAAAGGAAGGTGAAAAGACACCTTCAACAATAAAAGCTACGCTTCATAAAAGCGCTAACGCCAAGCAGCGCCGGCGCTAAGGTGTCAAATACTTTGACCAGCACACCACGTGCAAAGCACGTGTGCGCTAGCGCTTGGTGCGCTGCGCTCTAAGCAGCGCACCACGTGCAAAGTACGGATGCGCTAGCGCTAGGTGTGCTACGCTTTAAGCAGTGCACCACGTGCAAAGCACGGTTGCGCTAGCGCTGGAACTAAAAGCTCCCCACCGTCAGATCAAAGATCCAATAATAATGATAAATCATTAATTAATCAGAATTAAATTCTGTTAAGCAAAGATTTCTCAAAATCTTTCCAAATAACAAGATTGTGCTCTGTAAATCAGAGCACCGTTGGATCAATGATCCAATGGTGATTAAAAATCACCAAAAGTACATAATAAATTATGTATGGAAAGATTTCCCAATTTTGTTAAAAACAAGAAGATTGCCTTCTGTAAATCAGAAGCCCTGGATCAAAGATCCAACGGTAGGGAAATTCCCAAATCAATTGGAGAAAAGATCTCCTTAACTGATTGAACAAATCAGCTTGCCCTATAAAAAGGCTCTCAGACTTCATGTCTTAATATACAGAAAAAGAGATAGAAAAAATAGAGAGGAACCTCCCCAGATGTTTTGATAAAATCTCAGAAATAAGAGCCAAGCTCTCGATAGAAAAACTTCTTTTCTTCAAGGTAAAAGAACAGAGAGATGAAATCATCTCATAATTAAAAAGAAGAATTCACTTCTTTCTTCAAGATCATAGATTTGCAAGACCAAGGTCTTTTATAAAGAGATCAAAAGATCTCATCATAAAATAAAAGAAGAATTTACTTTTTTCTCACAGATCATAGATCTATAAGACTAAAGTCTTTCTCAAAGAGATCATGAACATCTCGTTATAAAAAAAGGGAGGAGAATAATTAAATTCTCTTAAGGATCACAGATCCATAAAGGCAAAGCTTTTCATCAATATAAGAGGTTAAAACATCTCCTGTCAAGCTAAGAACTTTATTCTTAGATCTATGAGACAAAGTCTCTTAAAAGAGGATTTAATTCTCAGTGCATAGCGCTGCATAAAAGAAGCACTTCAGCGCTCCACATCTAGCGCAAAGCGCTGTAAAGCCTTGGCGCTCTTAATTTTAAATAGCCTCAGCGCTCCAAACATAGCGCATTCCGCTCATTGACTGGCGCTCAGCGCCAAGCGCGACACGTGTCCCTCGCGTAGGCACCACTTAACAGTTAGCGCTTTGCGCTCCTTGAATAGCGCTTTGCGCTCATGGAATGACGCTCAGTGCCATGCGCACCACGTGCTCCTCACGTGTGCGCCACTGAACAAATAGCGCTCTGCGCTCATGGACTGGCGCAAAGCGCCAAGCATGCCACGTGTCCCTCACATGTGCGCTACTCGGCAAAAGCGCACTGCGCTCTTTGATTGGCGCCAAGCGCATCATGTGCTGCGTTGATAGAACATAAATTGTTCTTTAATAAAGCCCAGAGCTATGATGAATGCTCAGCATTCAATAAAAGACAAAATATTGTCAGAACTCAAATTAATGCTCAGCATTGTTAAAAGGGCCAAGCCCAAATGAATGCTCAACAGCCTAAAATAAATGTTAAACATTTTAACTTGACTGGACTTAGCCCAAGGTTGGCCATAAGTCCTCAATTTAGATTAACCGAGCCCATACGCTTATAAATCTTTTAACAGATCTTAGCCCCAAATTGGACTACAGATCTTTCAACCAAAATTGGTCCAAGGGTACATCTCTGAACCCCTTTGATATATGTCGTTGTAATCCTTCAATGTTTTCAGAGAGGTGACGGGTCCCAATAGCCAATCGTTCCTCGGACTGTGGGGTCCCTTTAAACCTACGGACTATGATGTCCTTAACCTCGAACTGTGGGGTCCCTTTAAACCCACGGACTATGATGTCCTTAACCTCGGACTGTGGGGTCCTTAAGCCCATGGACTTGATTTCCTTAACCTTGGACCGTAATGTCCTTAAACTAATTACAGACCGCGATATCCCTAAACTAAACAACAGAGGCCAAATACTCTCTTGTTGGATCTAAACGATCCCGTTGAGTTGATCGTAGTCTAAAACTAGACTAACGCATTCTTAACAAACGTTTAAGTTGATCTTATTCTCAAATGAGACTAACTCATCCTTAAACCCAACTCCAAACCCAAATCTAAGAAGATACGAATTTGGACTAATCCACGCCCTACGGGTGACAACATAAATTAGTCTCCGTATACAATCCATGGGCAACCAAAAATAAAACAAACACCCACGACATGAAGTGACCATCTGAAGAAGGAGAAAGTGGTTACCGCGATGCGGTAGCGTAATTAACTGCAGGGGCTTGCGCCTGCAGGGAAGAGCGTCCCCACAATAAAAAAACCCTCAACGAGGGGGAATCTGACGAAGTCTGCTACATCGGCCGCATCCGTTTAAGCCTTCGATACATGGTGTCATAAATCAACTTGGCATCTTCGGAGAGGTGGACGGATAGCACCAATTAGCATTTGCCCCGAAATTCAGGCAAGACGGACCTACGCGGTCGCACTTCCGTGTTTCGGCGGGGAACACACAGTCAGGTAGACTTTAGTCATATCTTTCCGCGGATATATTTTTATTACTATGCTTTGACCGACGCTTTCTTCTTCAACAGGTATCTCCGCTGAAGAGGCTCTTGCGGCTTCCCTCAAGACTTTTGAAGCGGAAGATAGGCTTCGCGCTTCCTTGGGCCTTGGTATACTTCGGCTTGTCGTGCCTTCATTCCCTTTTTCTTTATTCATGGTTTCACCCTTCCTTTTCATTTTATTGCAGGGACTACCTCGACTCAGGTCATCCCGAGTGCGGTTCCGATCCCGCATGATGATGCGACGATGCTTCCAGAGCCGGCTGTTGAGGCCCCGGCTCCCCCAGTATTGCCTCAAGAGGCTTCGCTTAAGCAGCCGATGACGGACGCCGTAACAGCTCCAGAGGCAGCTCCTGGCTCGGACGATGATGTCCCTTTGACGGAGGTCTTGAGGAGATCAGCTCTCATGGCCCAGGAAGAAAGGAAGCGCAGGAGGTGTGCAGCAAAAGAACGTGACGCCTCCTTGGCTGTAGGTGCAGGCTCAAGCACCACCCCATCTGTCGCTATTTCTCCGGAGGATGCTCCAGCTGCCCTGTCTACCACCCATAGACAAGTTGCGCGCGCGGCTCGGGAGACAACAGAGAATCCATCGCAAGGTAATATAATGCCCGGTCTTTTCATTTTTACTCGATTCGCAAACTCTGATATACCATATCTTGCAGGCTCAAGTATTGGCGATGAGGTGGCAGGTGAGAAGACGGCAACCATAGAGCCTGAGGAGGATGGTCTCTCTCGGGAGTCTGGGACTGCCCAAACTGCCGCTCTTTCTCCTTGTGGCTCCCTGGTATCGGCGGGCATCGCAAGCGTCATAACGGCTCTCGTCGAATCAGGGGACGAAGCCGTGGGTGCAGAGACTATCCCTTTACGGGAAAGCGAAGAAGCCGCAATGACTGGTGATATTTCCATCGCGGTTTTAGTTGACGACCCGTCAGGTTAGTCTTGAGTTATTGTTCTTTTTATTTCATAACTCCGTCCAGCTTTTCCTGACGATGTTTCGTTTGTAGGCGCAGAGAACGCAGAAATTGTTCCATTCGAAGCACCTCTGGCGCTGCCATGACGGTTGTCATACCCTCGCCTTCTCCTACGTCCCCCGAAATGTTGGAAGGTATAGATTCGCAACTTATTTAGTTGAACTATGAACACCGGCTTCCTTGTACTGACCGTGTACTGTCTCAACTCTACAGGAGTCCTTTTTGACCATTTGTACCAGGTGCTGAACCCATATTTCTCCTTCCGGTCGGAAGTCGTTCTGCCTGCTGATATTGTTTTGTATATCCTTCAGCAATTGTTCCTTTCTTTCTTTTATGAATAACTGTATTGTTGCTGAGTCTTCTTTATATTGATCGCAGCGTCACGAATCGGAGGAGGAGACGAGCGGGTAGTCGCAGCTCCGGTACTCCCAATTTTGCCATCCACCACAACCGGTATAGTAGACTCCATCGCTCGTATATTCTCTTTATTTCGTGAGTCGGCTTTTAACCGCAATTCTTTTTGCAGCAATCATACCGGCTCCAGCTCCCTTCAAGTCTCGCATCCTAATGCCGGTAGGGCTCTTTTCCAGACGTCCATCTTTCAAGGGCGTTGTGACCAGCCTGCGCATGTTGAGTGAATCCATTGAGGAACTTGACACGGAGGCCCCTGCATTCACTGCTGATTTTGCTGCTGAGGTTAATCCGATGTTGGCGACGCTTGTGCACTTCCATAGCGAAGGTGTCATCGAATCTTGGGTTAATTATTGCAGACAGATTAAGGCCTGTCTGCACGAGATTGAGCCCAGGCATCCTGCTCCGGAAGCGTTGTCTTTGAACTCCCAGCGGGCTGCATGGGTTGAGTAGAGCGTTCCTTTCTTCCGCTATCTCAAACAAGAGGCAACTTTGAAACGGAAGGAACGCGAGGAGGCTTTGGGCGAATTTGCCCAGCTGCGTGCCTAGGTTGGCACGAATGCAGCACAGCTGAAAGCTATCTTTGAGGGCCTTCTATGATGTATTTCTGACGGGCTAACGCTGAGGCAGAAGCTCGACCTCACTGAGCGGGAGGCGCAGAGTTGTGAGGCAGCTCAGCGGGAAATTGATGAGAAAGTTTCATCCTGTTTGCAGCAACGGGCCCGAGTTGAAACGGAGCTGGCCGCGGCGGCTGATCATGAAAAGGAGCTTAGAGGAGTGCGCGAGCGGCTTGCTGATTTGTTAAAATCGCCTCCTTCTCAATAGTCGTCTTTGTATCGATTGTAATTTATGAATAACATGTATTCATTTCCATTTTTTATTTTATATGATGCATCTCGTATTCAATTGAATTCATGAATAAAGAACACATTTTTTTATCTCCGACTATCGCTTTCTTTTCTCTGCTGTGTTGTTGGTATGTTACTCTGGCAAGTGTGGTCTGTAGATGGTCCATCTCAACCTTGTCGTAGGGTAGTGATGGCTTAGGAGACAGGGATAGGATCTCCCACCTAAGACTTTCCAACTTTATGAGCCGTGAGGGTCTCATAAAGAATTTTCTCTCTACGAGTCATGAGGATCTCGCAGATGCATTTTCTCCTTAGGAGTCGTGAGGATTCCTAAGTATGTTTTCTCTTGAGAGTCGTAAGGATCTCACAAGAGAGTTTTCTTCCTTACAAGTCGAGAGGACTCGTAAGTGATTGGTGAGTTGACTTGTTCCCAAATCGAAGCATTGCTCCGACGGGGAGGTCAAGGGTTGATTTGTATCCGAGTCGAAGCGTTGCTTAACGATAGGGAGGTCAAGGGTTGACATATATCCGAGTCGAAGCGTTGCATTGACGACAAGGAGGTAAAGGGTTGACATGTATCCGTGTCGAAGCGTTGCTTGACGACAAGGAGGTCAGGGGTTGACATGTATCCATATCGAAGTGTTGCTTTACGAAAGGAAGGTCAGGGGTTGACATGTATCTGAGTCGAAGCATTGCTTGACGACCGGGAGGTCAGGGTGACATGTATCCGTGTCGAAGCGTTGCTTTACGACAGGGAGGTCAGGGGTTGACATGTATCCGTGTCGAAGCATTGCTTTACGACAGGGAGGTTAGGGGTTGACATGTATCCGTGTCGAAACGTTGCTTTACGACAGGGAGGTCAGGGGTTGACATGTATCCATGTCGAAGCTTTGCTTTACGACAGGGAGGTCTGGGGTTGACATGTATCCGTGTCGAAGCGTTGCTTTACGACAAGGAGTTCAGGAGTTGACATGTATCCGAGTCGAAGCGTTGCTTTACGACAAGGAGGTCAGGAGTTGACATGTATCCAGGTCGAAGCGTCGCTTTATGACAAGGAGGTCAGGAGTTGACTGTAAGTGCACGGCGGCGCTCCGGCCGTCAATCAGACGCCGGAATGCAGAAACGAAACTTTTCTAAAACTAGAAACCGGCACCACCGCGTACTAAAATCCCGGATCGGGCCATTAACCTAACTCTAGCAAACTAGAAAATGAGTAGAGAAGCTATACCAAGCGATCCGTGTCCTTCGGTCTTCGCCTCCATTCCGATCTCCTCGCGGAACCTCCGGTCTTCATCTCCTCGTCGGAACGGGCACCACATCGCCGGGTTCTTTTACGGGCTCCCACCTCTGGACCGAGGCAACTCGGGCACGAAGTTGGCAAACCGATGTGCTCAAGAAATGCTGTAGGCTAAGTGTAGTAGCTTTGTCTCTAGGGGTTTGAAGTTGCCATATATGATGGAGGAGAAGAAGATGTGAAAATGAACTTTGGGATTTTTGAAACAAGCATATGAGTGTGAATCATTTTCTACCAAATGAAATTTTCCCAACATAAAGAAAATGAACCCCCTCCCTCTCTTTTTTGTGGCCGGCCCCTTCTTATGGTGGAGGGATAAGGAAATAATGCAAGAAGGAATTTGTATGATAATGAGGTAAAAGAGTCACTCCAAAGCCATATCAACTTCTAATCCAATCCTTTCACAAATCCTATCTCATTAATGCAAACCATGTGAAGAAAAAAGGAATCTCATGATGCTAGAACTATCATGAAGCCACATATACAAATAACTCCCTCCACAAAGGTAATTTGCACAACTGCATATAAGCCCCTCCATCAGAAAAATCCGGCCAAGAAGGAACAATGGAAAACAGGCCGAAACGGAATGCAAACTGGCAACTTCAGAAAACTGATCCCGTAATAAATTACAGGAAAACCCCGCGACTGTATATACATACCCGCATTTGTATTCCTACTGAATACAAACGCAAAGAGACAAAATCTACACTGTACAATACTAGGATCCGGCTTAAACCAAAGCCCGCTAGTATTATCCGTCCGATCATGATCCGTGCAATACCGCATGTACATGATCGAACCCTGCCATATCTCCATACGGCCTCTACAGCGTTTCGCCCGAAACTTGAGAAAACGGTCTGTGGGGGACTCTAAAGACTCGTCAATACTTTGGATGTGGATTTAACTACTAGCACGTCAGAGGTATTAGCCATACGTGACGGGCTACCAGGTATTGACCAAAAGGGACGTCGATGAGCGAACTCATCCTGACACCCTACTGAGCCTGTCAGTGACAATATCCGTACAGTCCGGTCCGTTCGTCTATGAGCATCGCATGGCGGGCCTAGGGGGTTGGTAAAAGTCAGACCCCCAAAAGCGGTACAAGTCGTGTCGGAGAGTAGCCCAGAACACCCTGAGATACTACTGGAATACCTACCAGTAAATCTCCTGCCTTGGACAAGGACTTCATGTAATGGCTCTCCTATACACAGCGTGACCTCACCCCCAATACCAGGAGAGACGAACCCCTGCAGATCCGCTCACTGCCTCCATTTGGCTCGGGACTGTACCCAACTAAAACCTGTTTGCACGTCTCCTTTGAGCGTGGTAGGGTAGTAATCAAAGCACAGTGGGAACTCACACG
This sequence comes from Agapanthus africanus, assembly GCA_030015575.1. Classification (NCBI taxonomy): domain Eukaryota; kingdom Viridiplantae; phylum Streptophyta; class Magnoliopsida; order Asparagales; family Amaryllidaceae; genus Agapanthus; species Agapanthus africanus. The sequence goes on from JASDDO010000019.1 coordinate 76,782,128, forward strand.
AGACAAATGACGATCTCAGGTCGATGAACTAACCTGTACACATGTCACCAGGGAACTGCTATCTGACGTCACGTATAAGACCAACTAGCATGTTCCCGGCGAGTCCTATCCGGTGTACTCATAACCCAATGAGCACCTGTATACATCTTAGGTGAACCAACTGACACCAATGGCTTCTGAGACGCGCCCCTCGTCGGGTTCTCGACTGTATACACTAGTCTACTCTGGAGTAACGATGCCCTGTCTCGAAACTCCCACGACTAGGGACCTTTTTTAAGGATGTGCTTATAGACTCCAGCTCCCACGTATATGATCGCCCTCATACTGCTGGCAGTCAAGCAAGAATCCTAGGGGCTCTATCAACGTGCAATAGTGACCTGTAAGGTCACCTGAAACAGTACACGATGATAAAGATAAACCAGATAGCATACTATCATCTTGAGTAAGACTGTCCTACCGGTATAGGTCCTCCCTCAATCATTGCAATCACGTGCCTGTGATCCAATAATTGACTCTGAGGGCACTATATCCAACAATATCCCACTTGCACTCAAGGCTAATTATTGTGATGTCGCATACTCACAGCCCGTGTGATACCGAACACCCAACTCCTCTACTGATCAGTCTTACAAAACCAGTTTGTGAAACTAATGTGTTCGAGGAATAGCCTCAGTGAGTGGATCCGCCTTGATGTTTCTTTCTATGTCTCTCTTTATCTCAAGTTCGCGGAGAAACACATCTCCCGAAATGAGCAATACCTGTCTTAGAATGTGTCTGGATATCTGATGGGACCTAGCTCATAAATGAACTCCAAATCTAAACTTCTTAGACTGTATCGTCAACTGAACTTAATCAGTATCCTGCGCCATGCCTCCCTCAGTATCCACCTGGACCACCTGTCCAAAATACTGCCCCTCTTCAGAGGGAGAACTATAACTCTGACAGCCACTCTACCGTCCAGGTCACCTTGGAAGCCTGGAATGATAACTGTCTCCCGAAGGAGGATGTCGTTATCATTTCCCCAGAACATCAACTTATGTTCTAAAGCTGCTTCCGAATGTTTCTCCAGGATTGGATCAATATCAACTTATTGCATCTACTGCAAAAACAACATCTGGTGTGGTACTTGACATCTCATGATTGACTCAACTGCCTAAGCAAGTGATCTGCCAATCATGCAATCCCTCTCCCCTTTAGTCTGTAAGACACCTTTAGAGAGGGTGACTCCATCACCTGCAGGTACACTACCATTCCAGGAGTCGTCCATTCTAAAGCACCTCTAGAATGCTGTCTAAGTACCCTGATTGGGAAACCACCCAAATCTAGATCTATAGATCTAGTAACCAGAATGTCTTGATATTATATCCAAGTCCCATGTGGAGAAACCACTGTGTGACAACCAAAGTATAACCGATCGTAGTATAGGAATGTCACTTCCTACTCTGTGTATGTCATCCAAATACCAGGACATCACACCCTACTACCTTCTCAACAGATCCATCCCCTGTTCTGATGAAGTCAAACCTATGACTGTCACATCAGAAATAGATGATCTATCTCTGCTATATTTGCTTTAGTCTATAAATAGACATAAGCCTGTTGTCCACCAATGCTTCCGCTGCTCCCACTGACTACGACAACCCTCTGGCAGAGTCATATAGATATACACTTCTAAAGCCAGTTCAGAACAACGCTACACTCATCCTCCTGCCGGGTCTCACAGCCTGGAACAACAACAATGGCAAGTTTGGGTAAACAAGAACCTCCCTGTCACCGTCCTTGAGCATACCGAAGTACTTCTCGAGTGCCTGAGGTTACCCACCATATCTGCGGAGTGGCCAAATGGAATGTCAAACCAGATTGAATCTTTAGGTTCTTATCAAATCTTCAGTAATCGTTTGCTGTTCTGGAATCACTTCCAGTTCTACTATACTCCCACTTCCGTTTTCTGAAAAAAAAATCCATTTTTATTAAAACTGTGGCGAGTCAAGAACAATATCACTATTGATCTTCCAGATGGTAGAATGTCAACCCTCGTCATAGCCTGGGTCAACCCACAAACAGCCATTACAGAAACGTGCTTTGAGTTATCCAGAGTCTGGTTTTAAGCATAAGCCGAACAACTCCTTGTACCTTAACATCGTTAAGATATGAACTGTTCTATATCCAATACAAAAACAGAGGCACTGATTTAATTGAACCAGATTCAAATCATGCAGCTGTCTCCAGTGCATGTCAACTAAATGGAGAGAGACCGATCAGCATTACTCAACTTAAGAGTGCTTCCAATTATGAGTAACCTGAAAGAGAAGCAAGTTCTCTTAATCATTACTATCAACTGAATACCACACACAAGTATCTACATCTTCGATCGCCTTGAAGAATCCTGATACTTGCAATACCTGGTTCTCTACTTTATTCATACACCTATAACTTCTCAAAACTTGGACCTTTTGTTTCTACGAAACACTTGTCAAAAACTAGAGAAGTCATAAGTAAACCGAGTATAGTACGAGGACCAACCCCTCTGTCCTAATGGACACTGGACAATATACAATACTCTGTATAAGTCCCCTGAGTCTAATGACTCATTCCCTGTATGTCGTAGGTTGAAAACTGTACTATGGTTATGAAGAATTACACCGCTGTTTAATACTCCTTACCTAACCATCCACTGATATAGGTAAATGTCATAGACATAATTTCAAAAAGTTATATCTCACTCTATGAAAATAGATGTACAGATATATCAATTTGAAATTGGTGCATAACAACGGATATTCAAAACCAAACATTTGCCGTCCGGAAAACAGCCCAGGCGATTTCCTAGAATATCACCAATTACAACGAATTCCGATATAATGAGGATAATCACCTAATTCCCAATAGCTTACTCCCACTCATCATCTGTAAAACCATACAGATGTGAGAATCAAACCTGGTAAATACATACCCTGGAGCAAGGGTCTAATTGGGAAATCAGTTTTCTTTTAACAGTACACAGTGAAACTAAAACATTGAAATATTTCGATGGGGTATCCCGGTATTCCCAGTAATGCCTCTTCCATTATCCAGATTCATAACTGTAACCGTATAATTCTTTGCCATCTCTCCAAATCCCTTTATATGTCTTTAGTCGTTACCTTCTGTACACCCTCTTAGGCTAAATGGTTTTCTTCCTTCCCTACCGCTCGGCACCAGCCTATGGTTTGGAAGAAGAATATCCAATAAGCATAATGGGTGTACTGTCCTAATCCTAGGAGCACTCGCAATGCGAGAGAAGGTGAAGATAAAAGACACCTGAATAAACCCTATTCCTATTTCTCCTGAACCAGAATCCATCCCCGAACTGGAACAAGTTCCTTTCGAGTTCGTATATAACCATACGATGGAGTATCCAAATAACTGTGGATCTTCATAGTGATACGGAGTGTCCTGGAGAAATACAAAGGTGATTTAGGATCGGTGAAGAAATACTTGGTTTGGTCATAAATAGCAGTCGCAATTTACTTTGCTCTCTTACTAATCCCTTGATATGTCTTTTCTTTATACCTTCTGTACACCGCACTTACGCTAATCGGCTTTCTTCATTCCCTACCGTTCGGCACCAGCCTAAGGTTTGGAAGAAGACTATCCAATTTTCGTAATAGGAGTACTATCTCCTAAACCAAGGAGTACTCGCAACCTGAGAGAAGGTAAAAGGAAAAGACAACTGAATAGTCTTATTCGTTTTCTCCAGAACCGGAAACCATCCTCAAATAAATCCCTTCGAGTTCGTATATAACCATACGATGGTTTTATACAATGGAAGTGGACGTTCGTAGTAATACGGGGTGTCCTGGAGAAAAGGGTAAAAGTAGGAGTGGCAATGAGGTTTGCAACTCTGACAATCCAAAAGCCAATGTTTAAGAAGGTTCGGTTAATCTTGGTCACTGAGTCATAGTCAAAAGTCGGGTCATGGTCGCTGCCAAAGAGAGAGAGAAAAGAAACACTCAGCGTGCACTCTAACCTAGATCAGAATGGTTATCACTTTATCTAATCAGGAAACCTCCCACTGTAACGTCAAATTCTTCCCCAAACCTGAAAGAAGAATTAGTCGGGATCACCAGAGGAGTAAACCAACTCATCAGTGGGAATCGGGATCCAACTATCATTTCATGATAACGTGACGGAATCCGCTCACGTTATCACACTCCAGAAGGTATGCGCATATCTGGCAAGTTTCAGTTTCTTTAGAAACTCCCGATGTGATTTTTACCCCATGCTATTATGACCTTGACTTTGGCCAACAAATCATAAGTCACATGTTAAATTCTACCCGTCATTCTCCAGCTTGATTTGAACCCACCCGTACCTATCCTTGACTTTGGCCAACAAGGCAGTACGACTGTCCCAAACCAATGCATCCATCTATGCTGCATATGAATACCCAATAGCTACCAAACACCGTGCCTTGACTTTGGCCAACAAACACAGCTTGAATACTATTGACTATCCATATGAAACGACGGAGGGCTACGAATGGTTTCTGGCGAAAACCTTTAACGTAATGAACTTGATATTGTTGAAGGAACCAGATAGCTTTATAAAAATATAGTGACGAAAACCTTTGCTAAAGAGGTCACTACCGGTGAAGGGATCTCGGCTCTTTCCCCGTAGAATGAGGTGCAGGATATTCCAACCGAATACCACGATGCAAAGCAAAAGTAAACGACTATAGTGAAGTTATTGCCCTGACGCAAACTTCTGTCCAAGGGGTTACTCCCGGTGAAGGGATCTCGGTCCTTGCCTCGTCGGCTGAGGTGCAGGATATTCCAACTGAATACCACTGTGCAAAACAAAAGAGAACGCCCTTGCAATAACAGCCTTTTTTGAAAAATTGTTCCAACAACCTCAGAATAGGTTTGTTTAACTTGCATTGATCTGAATTAACGCAGTCCCATCAATTGATCACACCAATAAAGAACGAAAATAATGATGTACGTATATGCCATCCGCATTCGCCACTGGGTCCCGTCATCACCCGTTAGGTTACTTAACTAACGACAGAGCGGGGACTGGACTAGCGCGGATGCAAAACATATACAACATCTACTAGTATATATATCAATATATAATATTTGCTCAAGGCGTGATAAAATGCAACATCACAGAAATGTAACCAACATCATAGAACAATACAGATATCTGGGATCCTCGGGTTTCATAGAGCCGCTACTGAAACCCGATGTGCCCCTGGTCGTGTGGATAGCCTGTGCAATGAAATCCTAGACCCCTACGGGCGAGGCAAGTTACCCGCCAAAACCTGAAGCGAGGCAGCCCCCTTCAGCAACGTGAATGGACCACCCAGCACTTCACGGAATCCGGTAACTTGGGCACCCCTCCTTGGGTCAACCTGTACCCCCTACGGGTGCGGCGAATAGCCCGCCAATTCTAGAGTAATACCCCCTCCGTCTCAATGCCATGAGATGCGGGCCCGTTGCCCTCTAGAACTCGGCTATCCGTGCACCCCTCCGCGGGGTAATCATAGTACAGAAAGTAAAATATATACAACAGGTACACGACCTCAGCCCGGTCGTGCCCCAAAAGAATAATATACAAACAGGCAGTGACGGCAGTCCACATGTCGGACGCTCGCCCCGCAATATCAAATGTACATAATAAACCAAACTGTACTACCATTGCATCCAGGCTATCCCCCACGACCAATCCACAACATCACAGCACAACATAGAACATCAACGTGAATGTCACGTTCGCAAATCCGTCTAAAAGGGCTATAGCAGTTAGACAGGATTTACTAATCAAATGACATTCACGGTCGCAGATATAATGTAAATACTGTGAACTAACATGTTTAAAATTTTCGATCGATCAAATTTACCAAAGTGGGCCCCAAGCACTACTGTAGCACTCAAAGAAAATCTGGGCCCAAACAGACCATTCCAAAACCCACATTTCCTAGTATAAGACCCTCTGTAAAATTTTGGTACAGTAAGGAGTCAAAGTGGCGGCGGAACCGCGGCCTAAGTATTGGTTTGGCCGCGGTTCCACGGCTGCACAGTAATAATAGGTGACCAAATTTTTACAGAACTCTTAGAATTCCCTGCATGTATTTCTGCAACACACTGAAAAAATTTTCGAGCCAAAAATAAATCGACAGAAACTGATGCAATAGAAATCGTGGTTTTTGGAAATTTGTTCGATCGAAGTTCTAAACATATTAGAGCAAGCTAGACTAGGTTAACAGCGTGGCTCTGATACCAGTGTAAGTGCACGGCGGCGCTCCGGCCGTCAATCCGACGCCGGAATGCGGAAACGAAACTTTTCTAAAACTAGAAACCGGCACCACCGCGCACTAAAATCCCGGATCGGGCCATTAACCTAACTCTAGTAAACTAGAAAATGAGTAGAGAAGCTATACCAAGCGATCCGTGTCCTTCGGTCTTCGCCTCCACTCCGATCTCCTCGCGGAACCTCCGGTCTTCATCTCCTCGTCGGAACGAGCACCACATCGCCGGGTTCTTTTACGGGCTCCCACCTCTGGACCGAGGCAACTCGGGCACGAAGTTGGCAAACCGACGTGCCCAAGAAATGCTGTAGGCTAAGTGTAGTAGCTTTGTCTCTAGGGGTTTGAAGTTGCCATGTATGATGGAGGAGAAGAAGATGTGAAAATGAACTTTGGGATTTTTGAAACAAGCATATGAGTGTGAATCATTTTCCACCAAATGAATTTTTTCCCACATAAAGAAAATGAACCCCCTCTCTCTCTTTTGTGTGGCCGGCCCCTTCTCATGGTGGAGGGATAAGGAAATAATGCAAGAAGGACTTTGTATGATAATGAGGTAAAAGAGTCACTCCAAAGCCATATCAACTTCTAATCCAATCCTTTCACAAATCCTATCTCATTAATGCAAACCATGTGAAGAAAAAAGGAATCTCATGATGCTAGAACTATCATGAAGCCACATATACAAATAACTCCCTCCACAAAGGTAATTTGCACAACTGGAAATAAGCCCCTCCATCAGAAAAATCCGGCCAAGAAGGAACAATGGAAAACAGGCCGAAACGGAATGCAAACTGGCAACTTCAGAAAACTGATCCCGTAATAAATTACAGGAAAACCCCGCGACTGTATATACATACCCGCATTTGTATTCCCACTGAATACAAACGCAAAGAGAAAAAATCTACACTGTACAATACTAGGATCCGGCTTAAACCAAAGCCCGCTAGTATTATCCGTCCGATCATGATCCGTGCAATACCGCACGTACATGATCGAACCCTGCCATATGTCCATACGGCCTCTACAGCGTTTCGCCCGAAACTTGAGAAAACGGTCTGTGGGGGACTCTAAAGACTAGTCAATACTTTGGCTGTGGATTTAACCACTAGCACGTCAGAGGTATTAGCCATACGTGACGGGCTACCAGGTATTAACCAAAAGGGACGTCGATGAGCGAACTCATCCTGACACCCTACTGAGCCTGTCAGTGACAATATCCGTACAGTCCGGTCCGTTCGTCTATGAGCATCGCATGGCGGGCCTAGGGGGTTGGTAAAAGTCAGACCCCCAAAAGCGGTACAAGTCATGTCGGAGGGTAGCCCAGAACACCCTGAGATACTACTGGAATACCTACCAGTAAATCTCCTGCCTTGGCCAAGGACTTCGTGTAATGGCTCTCCTAGACACAGTGCGACCTCACCCCCAATACCGGGGGAGACGAACCCCTGCAGATTCGCTCACTGCCTCCATGTGGCTCGGGACTGTACCCAACTAAAACCTGTTTGCACGTCTCCTTTGAGCGTGGTAGGGTAGTAATCAAAGCACAGTGGGAACTCACATGAGACAAATGACGATCTCAGGTCGATGAACTAACCTGTACACATGTCACCAGGGAACTGCTATCTGACATCAGGTATAAGACCAACTAGCATGTTCCCGGCGAGTCCTATCCGGTGTACTCATAACCCAATGAGCACCTGTATACATCTTAGGTGAACCAACTGACACCAGTGGCTTGTGAGACCGGCCACCGTCCTTCGTCGGGGTCTCGACTGTATACACTAGTCTACTCTGGAGTAACGATGCCCTGTCTTGAAACTCCCACGACTAGGGACCTTTTTTAAGGATGTGCTTATAGACTCCAGCTCCCACGTATATGATCGCCCTCATACTGCTGGCAGTCAAGCAAGAATCCTAGGGGCTCTATCAACGTGCAATAGTGACCTATAAGGTCACCTGAAACAGTACACGATGATAAAGATAAACCAGATAGCATACTATCATCTTGAGTAAGACTGTCCTACCGGTATAGGTCCTCCCTCAATTATTGCAATCACGTGCCTGTGATCCAATAATTGACTCTGAGGGCACTATATCCAACATTGACATGTATCCAAGTCGAAGCGTCGCTTGATGATAGGGAGGTCAAGGGTTAACATGTATCCTTGTCGAAGCGTTGCTTGACGACAGGGAGGTCAGGAGTTGACATGTATCCTTGTCGAAGCGTTGCTTTACGACAGGGAGGTCAGGGGTTAACATGTATCCGTGTCGAAGCGTTGCTTTACGACAGGGAGGTCAGGGGTTGACATGTATCCGTGTCGAAGCGTTTCTTGACGAAAGGGAGGTCAGGGGTTGACATGTATCTGTGTCGAAGCGTTGCTTGACGACAGGGAGGTCAGGGGTTGACATGTATCCGTGTCGAAGCGTTGTTTGATGACAGGGAGGTCAGGGGTTGACATGTATCCGAGTCGAAGCGTTGCTTGACTATAAGGAGGTCAGGGGTTGACATGTATCCGATTCGAAGCGTTGTTTGACGACAAGGAGGTCAAGGGGTCGACTCTAAGTTATCTGTGAACCATAGAGTCTTGGAGTTGGGGACTTTGCCGTGGCTCCGATTGGTGGCGTCGCGTCCGTGCCTTGCTGGCATGAAGAGGAACGTCTTTGTTGGCCTCTAGGCTGTAGATGTTGCTGTCGAGATTTGGAATTAGGGGTTGTTCCATGGCTCTGCTTCGTTGCGACCTTGAGGTCGGTTATTGACGTTATATTTGTATCTTGCCGGAGTTGAGAAGGAATGTCGTGTTGCTCTTCTGGGATGCAGATGTTGCCGTCGAGATCTGACCCTCCTTTTGACAGAGTCTGATGAGGAAACACAGTTCCCTTTTTCATTTATGCCCATGGATTGTATACATGGGTCAATGTGGATTTACCTGTAGGGCAAAAAGTTTCATTCTTTCATTTCATTCATTTTTTTTATTTCTTTCCGCGATGCTCTATCATTTCAGCTTTTAAATCGCGAAGTTCGTGTTTGCCCAATCATTTCGGCTATTTTTCACGGTGTCCAATCATTTCGGCTATTTTTCTTTTTACTCGCTGATTCTTATTACGAGTTGCCCAATCATTTCAGCTGTTTTGTATGCATATATTTTACTTGCTGATTTTGTTTGAAGTTGCCCTATCATTTCGGCTATTTCATATGCATTTATAACTCGTTGACTTTTTGCTGCGAGTATGGAACTTGGGTTTTGATACCGATTTAGGCATCAGCATCGCTACAACTGGGTTATTACCAGGAGCGAATTATCATTTGCCTTTGTCGATTCGAACAAAAATGGCTTAGCAAACAGGGTTAAGGTTCTGTCGACTAAGGCTTTTGACTTCATGAGCCGTAAGGGTATCATAAAGGTATTTCTCCTTACGAGTCGTGAGGATCTCGTTGGTGCGTTTTCTCCTTAGGGGTCATGAGGACTCCTAAGTGTGTTTTCTCTTGAGAGTCGTAAGGATCTCCCAAGAGTGTTTTCTCCTTATAAGTCGAGAGGGCTTACAAGCGTTGTTCACCATATGAGGATATCCCTCGTTGCTGGTGGGACTCTGTTGAGGAGATGTTTGTTTGTTCCCGTGGATTATATACAAGGGCCAGTATTGGACCACCTGTAGGGCAATGTCGGGGTGTATGACGGCTTAAGAACAGATTCAGATCCCTGTAGCTTAAGGCTTTTGAATCCTATGAGCCGTGAGGGTCTCATAAGGGAATTCTCCTAACGAGTCGTGAGGATCTCATAAGTGTGTTTTCTCCTTAGGAATCGTGAGAATCCCTAAGTGTGTTGCTCCCTTGTGAGTCGTAAGGATCTCACACAGGTATTTTCTCCTTACAAGATCGAGAGAACCTTGCAAGTGTCTTTTAACGAGATTGGGCCCTTTCGGGTTTTCACAAACTCGCCGGCAGCCCTGCTGTTTTTACTCATAGAGCCCTTTTGGGTTTTCATCCGTGCCCATTCCGCTTATGGACGTACCCTTTTTTTTGTGTCAGCCCTTGGATGCTGCGGTTCGTAGTAGTTTAAAGACGTTTCGGTCAGTTGTTAGTTTTAGAACATCTCGGTCCGTTATTGGTTTAGGGATGTTTCGGTCCATAGTTAGTTTTAGGACATTTCGGTCCGTTGCTAGTTTTAGGACATCTCGGTCCGTTATTAGTTTAGGGACGTTTCGGTCCATAGCCTTGGAGGCGAGGTTTCGGTGGGCACTACTTATAGAGTTTGGACTCAAGAAGATAGCGAGCGGACATAGGCGTCGTCATCTATCATTAACCTGGTTCGTGACTCGTCAGGCGTAGTACTTTTTTAGGAACCGGCCATTTATTGGCCGAAAGGGTCTTTTACCATGCATATCCATGAGCAAGTAAGCCTCACCTTGGAAGACCTTGTCTATGATGTACGAGCCTTCGTAGTTCAGCTCGAATTTCCCCCGTTTGGCACGATTGGGGATTATACGTCTCTTGACCACTAGCACGAGTTCGTCTTGGCGGAATGTTCTCAGCCTAGTCATTCTCTCGTGTGAGCACGTCATCCTTGCTTTGTAAGCCTCCAGGTTTTGCTGTGCCATGAGTCGCGTTTCGTTAAGGGCATCGATCTCCTCAAGTCGAATATGAGAATTCTTTTCTTCTGTTAACTCGTAATGAACCGCCACTCGTAGAGAGGGTAGCTCTATTTCCAAGGGGAGTACTGCTTCTGTGCCGAATACCAATGCATACGGCGTTGTGCTTGTGGCCGTTTTGAACGTGGTCCGATACGCCCAGAGAGCTTCATGTAGTTTCTTATGCCGGTCCTTCTTATTTTTGGATACCGTCTTCTTCATGATCTTCGTCATTGTTTTGTTAAAAGCCTCAGCCAGACCGTTAGCTCGGGGATTATAGACCGAAGAGTATCTCTAGTCTATATTATGATGCTGCGCAAAGCGGCTGATTCTGTGACTTCTGTAGGCTGGCCTGTTATCAGAAACAATCCGTCACGGAGTGCCAAACCGATAGATGATGTGTGTCTTGAAGAAATGAAGAATATTCTCCGTCTTCACTTCTCTCAGTGGTACTGCTTCTGCCCACTTAGAGAAGTAATCGGTTGTCGCCAATTTGAACCTATGTCCTCTGGATGATGCCGGTTCGATGGGCTCGATTATGTCAGTTCCCTACATTTCGAACGGCCAGCTAGCCACCGTTAGGTGTAGCAGATTTGGATGTTGGTGGATGAAGTCCCCATGAATTTGGCACGAGTGGCACTGCTTCGCGTATTTGAGGCAGTCCTGAATCATCGTGGGCCAATAGTAGCCCATCCTTTTGATCTTCAGCTTCATCTTTGGCCCGGCTTGATGAGAACCGCAGAGTCCGTCGTGAGTTTCTTGGACGACTTTCCTTGCTTCTTCCCGGCCAGGCATCTTAGCCACAGAGAGTCGAATGATCTCTTATATAGAGTATCATTGACGAAGGCAAAGGACAGAGCTCGTTTCATGAGCTGATGTCTTGAGGATGCATCTTCAGGTGTTCGACGGGATTTGAAGTAGTCTATAAAGACTTCTCTCCAATTCTTAACCTTTTCCTGATCCTCCATTTGTAGGGCTGTCTCCTTGGTCGCTTCCTTTTCTTCAGACGACTCCGGAGATATTCTGGCTGGTGCAAGAACCTGACGGCTTTGTACCACGATCCTTACATCGTCGAGATTTTCGTCAGCCAGTTCTTTAGAGAGCTTGGCTAACGCATCCTCTTTTCTATTCTTCATACGCGGAATGCTTTCCAGAGTGTAGGAGGGAATTTGAGTCAGCAATTGCTTCACTCTTTCGCCGTACTTCACCAACTCTGGTTTGCACATTTGATAGTCACCATTTACTTGATAAACGACCAGCTGGGAGTCTCCGTATATGAGGAGGTTTTCGATTCCTATGTCGACTGCGATCTCAAGACCTGCTATCAAAGCTTCATATTCTGCTTCATTGTTCGTCCTTGGCTCTGTCAAGGAAAAGGCAAAGCGCATCATCCTTCTTTATGGAATCACGAAGATGAGGCCTACCCCAGATTTGATTATGGGGGAGCTGTGCTTTTGCTTCTTCATGAAAGATGCCTCGTCGAAGTAGAGTTCCCATCAGGTGCCACTCTCTCCTTTCTCCCCGTCAATCATATCAAACGCGTGCTCGTCTGGCAATTCGCAATTTAGGGGTGAATCAGCAGGTATCGGATGCTCAGCGAGGAAGTCGGCAATGGCCTGGCCTTTCACTGCCTTGAGGGGTCGATAAGTTATTGAGAATTCCATTAAGAGTAGGGCCTATTTAGCAAGCCGTCCCGTTAGTATGGATCTTGACATCAAATACTTGAGAGGATCCACTTTTGATATGAGATGGACCTCATGCGCCAAAGCATAGTGTCTGAGTTTCGTTATTGCGAAGATTAATGCCAGGCAGTGTGTTTCGATGGGGGAGTAGTTGTATTCTGCCGCTAGGAGAACTCGACTTAAATAGTAAAGGGCTCTCTCTTTCCCTTGGTCATTTTCCTGTGCCCATAGCGCGCCTAAGGAACCTTCATGGGCAGTTGTGTACAGGATGAAAGGCTTCCCTTTGACCGGGGCGGTCAGCACTGGAGGATTCTGCAGGTATTGCTTGATTTCGTCCAGTGCGCTTTGGCATTTGCGATCCCAGACGAATAGAGTCCCCTTCTTCATTAGATGACTGTAGGGACGGTATTTTCCAGAGAGATTAGCTTTCAACCATCGGATATATGCGAGCTTTCCTTGGAAAGACCGCAGTTGCTTGAGAGTTCTTGGCGGAGGCATTTCCGTGATCGCCTTGATCTTTGACAGGTCTATCTCGATGCCCCGGTGTCGTACGATGAATCCTAGAAATTTACCTGAGGAGATTCTGAATGCGCATTTAAGAGAGTTCATCTTCAAGTTGTATTTCCGTAGACGCTGAAACACGATTTTCAGATGCTCCCAATGTTCCTCGTATGATTTGCTTTTAACCACGAGGTCGTCGATATAGCATTTGACAATTTCATGTATGAGGTCATCGAAAATCTTTGTCATGGCCCTCTGATAGGTGGCGCGGGCGTTCTTCAGACCGAAAGGAATCACTTTGTAGCAGAATATGCCCAGAGGAGTCCGGAAAGCGGTATGCTTCTGGTCCTCGGGATGCATCTTTATTTGATTGTACCCTGATGATCCGTCCATGAAGAAGAAAATTTCGTGAGTTGACGTGTTGTCTATCATCCGCTCGGTAACCGGTATGGGAAAGTCATCCTTCGGGAAAGCTTTGTTGAGGTCTCGAAAGTCTACGCAGATGCGCATTGTCCCATTTTTCTTCATCACCGGGACAATGTTGGCGATCCAATCAGGGTACTGAACCTCTTGGATGAAGCCGGAGTCGATTAGCTTCTTGACCTCGGCATTGATGCTCATTTCAAGTTTGAGCCGCATTCTTCTCGGCGCTTGCTTGACTGGCTTGATATCCGGAGATATCGCCAATTTATGGACGGCTATTTCTGGATCTAGTCCCGGCATCTCGGAATAGTTCCATATGAAGCAGTCTTTATACTACATGAGCACGTCTTTTAGCGTAGCTACCTGTTCTTCGGACAGCAGCTCACTGACGAATGTCGGCCGTGGGTCGTTTACCGTCCCCAAGTCGATTTTTCTGAGGTTATCTGCAGTAGTATGTATCCCATCTTCTATCTCTTTTGGTGCCGGTGGAAATTCTGAGATCAACTCATATTCATCCTTATTTTCAAAGCACCAGGAGAGGTCATCTATGTCCTCAGGCACTCATTCTTCTGACAGCGTTATCACGTGACAGGTACGAGATCGTTTCCAAGACCGATATTGGTCTGGTTTTACCCTCGCCACATACGTTGCCTTTAGCATATGATTTTGCAGTGGGTCTACCTTCCATTTGTCGGATAGAGTGAATCTGCCAAGTTGATATTGGTTTTCGACCCAGTTCTTGAAAGTAAAGCAGTCTTCAAGAGGATGACCTATTGCTCGGTGATAGGAGCAATAATCCGGCTGACAGACGTCGTCTGCTTGTTCAGGGCGCTTGGACTCCGGGAGAGTAATCATTTGATGTTTTAGGACGAGGTCGAAAATTCTCCTTGTCTTGTCTTGAGGGAAAGAATATATTCGACCCATCTACTTTATAAGAGATGGATCCTGGCTACTCAATTCTCGATCGCGTGGCTTCTTGGACCCGCTATGCCTCCGTCGAACGTTTTTTCCGTTCTTTAGTTTGTTTTTGTCTCCGCGTCGAGTCTTTTGTACGACGGGTTGGTGACGAAGGGCATCGTCATTCTCCGTAGCCTGGTGAAGGAGGTGCTGCGTCCTGCCTTTCTCGTAAATGGTCATTTCACGGTTGTAGTCATCTCGGACCTTTTGATCTGCTTCTCTTATTAGCTTGTCCATCTGTTCTTCAAACGACGGACTTGGCATTTTTACGGCAGGATCTCGTTTTGGTTCAATTGCAGTGTCTTCTAATACAGCATCTCCTTCTTCATCGAAGTCAAGTAAAATGTAGCAGCCATGGAATCGCTCCCGTTTCTTGGATTGAATATATCCAAGCCCGATCATTTCCATTCTCCCGTTGGGCAATTTTCGCTGAGTCCCGGGGATGTTCTAGATCCTGTTGTAGAACTGAGCTTGTCAAGCAGTCTGTTTGAGGGGTACGCCTTGGCGCCTCAACGGCCTTTTTAATCTTTCTTTGTAGTATCTGGGCAGACGGATGGACTGGAGCCTGTCAAGCGTAGAATCGGCACCATGCCAGATGTAAGTCTACGGTAGTGCCCCGGCCGTCATTCCGAGGCCAAATGCGGAACAAAAACTTTTTACGAAACTGGTGCTAACGCAAACTTAAAACCCGGATCGTTCTATTAACCGTAAACTAGTAGACTGTAAAAGGGGGTTTTGAGATTATACCGATCGATCCGTGTCCTTCGGTCTTTAACCACTGCCCCTAGCTTGTTGTGGCTGAGCCGACGATGTTCGCTCTCCGATCTCGATCGATCAACGGTCTCCTCCTCGCCGAAAGTTGCGCCACATCATCGAATCTTTATACGGGCTCCCGCCTCTGAACCGAGGCAACTCGGACAAGAAATTTGCTAGCCGACGTATCCAAGGTTGTAGTAGAGTAAGTGTAGAATGCTTTTTCTCGAGGGTTAATCGAAGTTGCCTTTTGGAGTGAAGATGAAATGAGCAAGAAGAACGAGCTTAGGATTTTTGTGTTTGCAATGAAAAATGAATCACCATCTCACACTCACAAAAAAATGGGGCTGCCTCTTATGCTCTCGGCCACAAAAAGGAGGGGGTGAGCACAAGTGAGAGGTTGTGACCATAAGGAAAAATATCTACAACAAAAATCCTCACAAAAACATCACTATCAACACTCACCATCAACCATCAACTCTCACCACAAGAAAAACCCTTCCATTATCAATTTCGAAATTTACAGAAAACCCCCTCCACCAATTTCAGCCATGAATAAAAGAATGGTGATTTGGCCAAAAATAATGCAGCAAATTTCAGCCATCAATTAAACATTAAAAAACAATATTTAATCGAGCGGAGAAAAACTGGCAACTTCAAAAGGCGATCCCGTAATAAATTACAGGATAACCCTACAACTGTATATACATACCCGCATTTGTATTCCAACCGAATACAAATGCAATGAGACAAAATCTACACAGTATAATACTAGGATCCGTCTTAAACCAAAGCCCGCTAGTATTATCCGTCCGAATCATGACACGTGCACAAGTGCACGCGTATGTTCGAACCCTGCCATAAAACCATACGGCCTCTACAACGTTTCGCCCAAACTGGGAAACTTTCAGTGGGGGACTCTAAAGACTCGTCAATACTCTGGCAGTGGGTTTAACCACAAGCCGTCAGTGGTACTAGCTGTACGTAACGACTGCCCATGTATCGAGTGAAAGGGAGTCCGATAAGCGAACTCATCCTAGAACCCTACTGTGCCTATGTGTGACAATATCCATACAGTTCGGTCTGTTCGTCTATGAGTATCGCATATCGGGCCTAGGGAGCTAGTAAACGTCAGACCCCCAAAAGCGGTATAAGTCGTGTCGGAGTGTAGCCCAGAACACCCTGAGATACTACTGGAATACCTACCAGTAAATCTCGCTTACCATGGCCATGGATTTTGTGTAATGGCTCTCCAGACACAGCACGATCTCACTCCCAACGTTGGGAGAGACGAATCCCCTGCCGATCCGCTCACTGCCTCCATGTGGCTCGGGACTGTACCCAACTAAAACCTGTTTGCATGACTCCTTTGAGCCGTGGTAGGGCAATGATCAAAGTACAGTGGGAACTCACACGAGACAAATGACGATCTCAGGTCGATAGACTAACCTGTACACATGTCACCTGGGAATTGCTATCTGACGACAGGTTTTAATAACCAGCTAGCATGTTCCCGACGAGTCCTTTCCAGTGTACTCATAACCCAATGAGCACCTGTATACATCTTAGGTGAACTAACTAACACCAATGGCTTGTGAGACCGGCCACCGCCCCTCGTCGGGATCTCGACTGTATACACTAGTCTACTCCGGAGTATCGATGCCCTATCCCGAAACTCCCGCGACTAGGGACCACTTTTAAGGATGTGCTTATAGACTACCCTACTCTCGCGTATATGATCGCCATCATACTGTTGGTAGAAAAGCAAGAATCCTATGGGCTCTATCAACGTGCAATAGTGATATATATAATGTCACCTAAAGCAGTACACGATGATAAAGATAAACCAGATAGCATACTATCATCTTGAGTAAGACTGTCCTACCAGTATAGGTCCTCCCTCAATCATTGCAATCACGTGCCTACGATCCAATAATTGACTTTGAGGGCACTATATCCAACAATCTCCCACTTGCACTTAAGTCTAATTATTGCGATATCGCATACTCACAGCCTGTGTGATACCGAACACCCAACTCCTCTATTGATCAGTCTCACAAAGCTTGTTTGTAAAACAATTGTGTTCGAGAAATAGCCTCAGTGAGTGGATCCGCTCTGATGTTTCTTTCTATGTTTCTCTATATCTCAAGTTCGCGGAGAAACCCATCCCCCGAAATGAGTAATACCTGTCTTAGAATATGTCTGGATATCTGATGGGACCTAGTTCACGAATGAACTCCAAATCCAAACTTCTTAGACTGTATCGTCAACTGAATTTAATCAGTTTCCTGTGCCATGCCTCCCTCAGTATCCGCTTGGACCAGCTGTCCAAACTACTGCCCCTCGTCGGAGGGAAAACTATAACTCTGACAGTCACTCTGTCACCCAGGTCATTTTAGAAGCCTGGAATGATAACTGTCTCCCGAAGGAGGCTACCGTTATCAAATCCCTAGAACATCCATTTATGTTCTAAAACTGCCTCCGAACGTTTCTCCAGGATTGGATCAATATCAACTTATTGCATCTAGTGCAAAAACAACACCTGGTGTGGTACTTGACGTCTCATGATCAACTCAATTGCCTAAGCAAGTGATTTGCCAATCATGCACATCCCTCTCCCCTTTAGTCTGTAAGAAGCCTTTAGAGAGGGTGACTCCATCACCTGCTGGTACACCACCATGCTAGGAGTCGTCCATTCTAAAAACCTTTAGAATGCTGTCTAAGTACCCATATTGGGAAACTACCCAAATCTAGATCTAATACCATAGATCTAGTAACCAGAATGCCTGATATAATATCAATATCCTGTGTGGAGAAACCACTATGTGACAACCACAGTATAACCGATCGTAGTATAGGAATTTTACTTCCTACTCTGTGTATGTCATCCAAATACTAGGATATCACACCCTACTACTTTCTTAACAGATCCATCCCCTATTCTGATGAAGTCAAAGCCTATGACTGTCACATCAAAATTAGATGATCTATCTCCGCTATATCTGCTTTAGTCTATAAATAGACACAAGCTTCTTGTCTACTATGCTTCCGCTGATCCCACTGACTACGACAACCCTCTGGCAGAATAATATACACGTGCACTTCTAAAACTAGTTTAGAATGATGCTATACTTATCCTCCTGCCGGCTCTCATAGTCTAGAACAACAGTAATGGCAAGTCTGGGTAAACAAGAACCTCCCTGTCACCGTCCTTGAGGCTACCGGAGTACCTCTCGGGTGTCCGAGGTTACCCTCCATATCTGTGGAGTGGCTAATGGAATGTCAAACCTGATTGAATTTTTAGGTCCTATTAAATTTTCTTTAATCGTTTGCGGTTCTGGAATCTCTTCCAGTTCTACCATACTCCCACTACTGTTTTCTGAAAAAAATCCATTTTACTAAAACTGTGGCGAGTCAAGAACAATATCACTATTGATCTTCCAGATGGTAGAAAGTCAACCATCGTCAAAACCCGGGTCAACCCACAAACTGCCATTACAGAAACGCGCCTTGAGTTATCCGGAGTCTGGTTTTAAGCATAAACCGGACAACTCCATATACCTTAACATCGTTAAGATATGATCCATTCTATAAACAGAGGCACTGATTTAATTAGAACCAGATTCAAATCATGCATCTGTCTCCAGTGCATGTCAACTAAATGGAGAGAGGCCGATCGGCATTACTCAACTTAGGAGTGCATCCAATTATGAGTAACCTGAAGGAGAAGCAAGTTCTCTAAACCATTACTATTAACTTATTATCATACACATGTATCTACATCTTCGATCACCTTGAAGAATCCCGATACTTGCTACACCTGGTTCTCTACTTTATTCTTATATCTATAACTTCTAAAAACTTAGACCTTGTATTTCTACGAAACACATGCCTAAATCTAGAGAAGTCACAAGTAAACAAAATATAGTACGATGACCTACCCCTTTTTCCTAATGGACACTGGACAACATACAATACTTTGTATAAGTCCCCTGAGTTTAATAACTCAAACCATGTGCGTCGTAGGTTGAAAACTATACCCAGGCAATTTCCTTAAATATCACCAATTGCAACGAATTCCGATATAATAAGGATGATCACCTAATTTCCAATAACTTACTCCCACTCATCATCTGTAAAACCATACAGATGTGAGAATCATACCTGGTAAATACATACCCTGGAGCAAGGACTGATTGGGAAATCAGTTTTCTATTAACAATACACAGTGAAACTGAAACATGAATATGTTTCGAAAGGGTATCCAGGTATTCATAGTAATGCCTCTTCCATTATCCAGATTCATGACTGTAACCGTATATTTTCTTTGTCATCTCTCCAAATCCCTTTATTTGTCTTTAGTCGTCACCTTCTGTACACCATCGTTAGGCTTAATGGTTTTCTTCCTTCCATACCGTTCGGCACCAGCCTATGCTTTGGAAGAAGACTATCCAATAAGAATAATAGGTGTACTCTCCTAATCCTAGGAGTACTCGCAACCTGAGAGAAGGTGATGATAAAAAACAACTGAATAAACCTTATTCTATTTCTCCTGAACCAGAATCCATCCCCGAAATGGAACAAGTTCTATCGAGTTCGTAAATAACCATACGATGGATTATCCAAGTAATTATGGATCTTCGTAGTGATACGGGGTGTTCTATAGAAATACAAAGGTGAAATAGGAGTGGCGATGAAATACTTGGTTTGGTCGTGAATAGCAGTTGCAATTTACTTTGCCCTCTTTCTAATCGCTTTATTTGTCTTTACTCATTACCTTCTGTACACCACCGTTAGGCTAATTGGTTTTCTTCATTACCTACCTTTCAGCACCTGCCTATGGTTTGGAAGAAGACTACCCAATAAGCATAATAGGTGTACTGTCTCCTAATACTAGGAGGCCTCACAACCTGAGAGAAGGTAAAAGGAAAGACAACTGAATAGTCTTATTCAATCTCTCCAGAACCAGAATCCTTCCTCGAATCTGGAACAAGTTCCTTCGAGTTCGTATATAACCATACGATGGATTTATCCAATGGAAGTGAACGTTCATAGTACTACGAGGTGTTCTGGAGAAATGCAAAGGGTAAAAGAAGGAATGGCAATGATGTATGCAAACTCAAGCAATCCAAAAGCCAGTGTTTTAAGAAAGTTCGGTTAACTTGGTTACCGAGTCATAGTCTAGGGTCGGGTCATGGTCGCTGCCAAAAATAGAGAGAGAGAGAAAAGAAACACTCTGCGTGCACTCTAACCTAGATTAGAATGGTTGTCACTTTATCTAATCAGGAAACCTCCCACTGTCTCCTTAAATTCTCCTCCAAACCTGAAAGAAGAATTAGTCGGGATCACCCGAGGAGTAAACCAACTCATCAGTGGGAATCGGGATCCAACTATCATCGCATGATAACGTGATGGAATCCACTCACGTTATGACACTCCAGAAGGTATGCGCATGCCTGGCAAATTTCAGTATCTTTAGAAACTCCCGATGTGATTTTTACCCCATGCTCTTATGACCTTGACGAAGGCCAACATATCATAAGTCACATGTCAAGTTCTACCCGTCATTATCCAGGTTAATTTGAACCCACCCGTACATACCCTTGACGAAGGCTAAAATGGTAGTACGACTGTTCCAAACCAACGCATCTATCTATACAACAGAAAAGTAACAAATAGCTACCATACACCATGCCTTGACGAAGGCCAACATACATAGCATGAATACTAAGTGCTACCCGTCTGAAATGACGGAGGGCTACAAATGGTTTTTGGCGAAAAACCTTTAGCGTAATGAACTTGATATCGTTGAAGAAACCGGATAGCTTTTACAAAAATATAGTGGCGAAAACCTTTGCTAAAGAAGTCACTCCCGGTGAAGGGATTTCGGCTCTTTCCCCGTAGAATGAGGTGCAGGATATTCCAAACTGAATACCACGATGCAAAGCAAAAAGTAATCGATTATAGTGAAGTTATTACCCTGACGCAAACTTCTGCCTAAGGGGTCACTCCCGATGAAGAGATCTCGGCCCTTGCCTCGTCGAATGAGGTGCTGGATATTCATAACCGAATACCTCTGTGCAAAATAAAAGAGAACGCCCTTGTAATAACTGCTTTTTAAAAAATGTTCCAACAACATCTGTATAGGTCTTTTTTCTTTGCATTGATCTGAATCAACGCAGTTCCATCAATTAATCACAACAATAAAGAACGAAAATATAATGTACGTATATGTCATCCGCATTCGCCACTGGGTCCCGTCATCACCCGTTAGGTTACTTAACTAACAACAGAGCAGGGACAGGCTAGCGCATATGTAAAATATATACAACATCTACTAGTATCTATATAACAATATACAATAATCGCTCCAGGCGTGATAAAATGCAACATCACAAAAAAGTAATAAGCATCACAGAACAATACAGATTATCTGGGAGCCCCGGGTTTCATAGAGCCGCAAATGAAACCCGACGTTCCCTTGGTCGTGTGGATAGCCTGTGCAATGAAAACCTAGACCCCTACGAGTGCGGCAAGTTACCCGCCAAAACCAGAAGCGAGGCAGCCCCTTTCAGCATCGTGAATGGACCACCCAGCACTTCACGGAATCCGGTAACTTAGGCACCCCTCCTTGGGTCAACCTATATCCCCTACGAGTGCGGCGAATAGACCGCCAATTCTAGAGTGAAGCGCCCTCCGTCTCAAAACCATGAGATGCGGGCTCGTTTCCCTCTAGAACCCGGCTATCCGTGCACTCCACCGCGGGGTAATCCTAGTACAGAAAAGAAAAATATATACAATGGGTACATCGACCTCAACCCGGTCGTGCCCCAAAAGAAAAATATACAAACAGGCAGTGACGGCAGTCCACATGTCGGACGCTCGCCCCGCAATATCAAATGTACAAATATATCCAAACTGCACTACCATTGCATACAAGCTATCCACCAAGACAAATCCGCAACATCACAGCACAACACAGAACATCAACGTGAATGTCACGTTCGCAAACCAGTCTAAAAGAGCTATAGCAATTAGACAAGATTTACCGATCGAATGACATTCACGGTCATAGACAGTAATGTAATGCACTGTAAAACTTAAACAATGTTAGAAAATATCGACTCCGAAATAACCCCTGAATAGCCCAAACAACCTGATAAAACCATATCCAAAATGGGCTTAACAAACAATACCACTGAACCAATATTCCAGAGACTAAATGCTATTGGGGCGAAGAAAATGTGAGCACTAGATTTTGCTTGGAGGAAAAATAATGTTGGCATGGAAAAAAATGGGCTCGGCCATATTATGTTCTCTGGGGATTATTTTGGTGATTTGGTCTTGTGTGTAAAAAATGTGAATCTTACCAAAAAATTTACACCACACCACAAAAAAAAAAGAGAGAAATATTCCACAGAGCCATAATCCACAGAGCACAATAATGGCCGAGCACAAAAAAAAAAAATCCCAGCAAGCCCCTTTTATTTTTCTTTTTTTCAAGCAAAGAATATCAACATTGGTATTGTTCCGAGTTGTTTCGGATTCAATATTTTAACATTGTCTAAACCAACTAGTAGACGGTTAATATTTTGTCTCTGATACCAATGTAAGTCTACGGTAGCGTCCCGGCCGTCTTTTCGAGGCCAAATGCGGAACAAAAACTTTTTACGAAACTGGCGCTAACGCAAACTTAAAACCCGGATCATTCTATTAACCGTAAACTAGTATACTGTAAAAGGGGGTTTTGAGATTATACCGATCGATCCGTGTCCTTCGGTCATTAACCTCTGCCCCTAGCTTGTTGCAGCTGCACCGACGATGTTCGCTCTCCGATCTCGATCGATCAACGGTCTCCTCCTCGCCGAAAGTTGCGCCACATCATCGAATCTTTATACGGGCTCCCGTCCCTGAACCGAGACAACTCGGACATGAAGTTTGCTAGCCGACGTGTCCAGGGTTGTAGTAGAGTAAGTGTAGATTGCTTTGTCTCGAGGGTTAATCAAAGTTGCCTTTTGGAGTGAAGATGAAATGAGCAAGAACAATGAGCTTAGGATTTTTGTGTTTGCAATGAAAAATGAATCACCATCTCACACTCACAAAAAAATGGGGCTGCCTCTTATGCTCTCGACCACAAAGAGGAGGGGTGAGCACAAGTGAGAGGTGGTGACCATAATGAAAAATATCTACAACAAAAATCCTCACAAAAACATCACTATCAACACTCACCATCAACCATCAACTCTCACCACAAAACCCCCCCTTCCATTATCAATTACGAAATTGACAGAAAACCCCGTCCACCAATTTCAGCCATGAATAAAAGTATGGTGATTTGGCCAAAAATAATGCAGCAAATATCAGCCATCAATTAAACATTAAAAAACAATATTTAATCGAGCGGAGAAAAACTGGCAACTTCAAAAGGCGATCCCGTAATAAATTACAGGATAACCCTGCAACTGTATATACATACCCGCATTTGTATTCCGACTGAATACAAATGCAATGAGACAAAATCTACACAGTATAATACTAAGATCCGGCTTAAACCAAAGCCCGCTAGTATTATCCGTCTGAACCATGACACGTGCACAAGTGCACACGTATGTTCGAACCCTGCCATAAAACCATACGGCCTCTACAACGTTTTGCCCGAACTGGGAAACTTTCAGTGGGGGACTCTAAAGACTCGTCAATACTCTGGCAGTGGGTTTAACCACAAGCCGTCAGTGGTACTAGCTGTACGTAACGGCTGCCCATGTACTGAGTGAAAGGGAGTCCGACGAGAGAACTCATCCTGGAACCTTATTGAGCCTATGTGTGACAATATCCATACAGTCCGGTCCGTTCATCTATGAGTATCGCATATCGGGCCTAGAGAGCTGGTAAACGTCAGACCCCTAAAAGCGGTATAAGTCATGTCGGAGTGTAGCCCAGAACACCCTGAGATACTACTGGAATACCTACCAGTAAATCTTGCTTACCATGGCCATGGATTTTGTGTAAGGGCTCTCCAGACACAGCATGATCTCACTCCCAACGTTGGGAGAGACGAATCCTCTGCCGATCCGCTCACTGCCTCCATATGGCTCGGAACAGTACCCAATTAAAACCTGTTTGCACGACTCCTTTGAGCCGTGGTAGGGTAATGATCAAAGTACAGTGCGAACTCACACGAGACAAATGATGATCTCAGGTCGATAGACTAACCTGTACACATGTCACCTGGGAATTGCTATCTGACGACAGGTTTTAATAACCAACTAGCATGTTCCCGACGAGTCCTTTCCAGTGTACTCATAACCCAATGAGCACCTGTATACATCTTAGGTGAACTAACTAACACCAATGGCTTGTGAGACCGGCCACCGCCCCTCGTCGGGATCTCGACTGTATACACTAGTCTACTCCGGAGTATCGATGCCCTATCCCGAAACTCCCGCGACTAGGGACCACTTTTAAGGATGTGCTTATAGACTACCCTACTCTCACGTATATGATCGCCATCATACTGTTGGTAGAAAAGCAAGAATCCTATGGGCTCTATCAACGTGCAATAGTGATATATATAATGTCACCTAAAGCAGTACACGATGATAAAGATAAACCAGATAGCATACTATCATCTTGAGTAAGACTGTCCTACCGGTATAGGTCCTCCCTCAATCATTGCAATCACGTGCCTGCGATCCAATAATTGACTTTGAGGGCACTATATCCAACACCAGATTTCTTTCTCCACTTTGGTTTCCGCGGATCGATAAAAGAAGATTGCTTTTTCATCTTTTCGCCTGGGAGGGACGTAGAACGTCTGCAGTTCTTATACACTATAGGTATCAAGTGCGTTGAGCTCTTAGTAATGCTTTTGCGGAACCATGGCGATTTTCAAACTCCGTTCATCGCCAGTGAAGGCTCATATTGATGGCCGAACAGAAAATACTGCATTGACCTCATCTTCAGAGTCGCTGCCGAAGATCAATATAGGGGTAGACGGTCCGGGCTTGTTATATTGGAGCGGCCCTGAATAGACTATCTCGTCCTCCTCCTCGGTATTGTTGGAGATAGTGCCCTGAGAGTCAATTATTGGATCACAGGCACGTGATTGCAATGATTGAGGGAGGACCTATCCCGGTATGACAGTCTTACTCGAGATGATAGTATGCTATCTGGTTTACCTTTATCATCGTGTACTGTTTCAGGTGACCTTACAGGTCGCTATTACACGTTGATAGAGCCCCTAGGATTCTTGTTTGACCACCAGCAGTATGAGGGCGATCATATAAGTGGGAGCTGATAGTCTATAAGCACATCCTTAAATGGTCCCTAGTCGTGGGAGTTTCGAGACAGGTCATCGATTCTCCAGAGTAGACTAGTGTATACAGTCAAGACCCCGACGAGGGGCGGTGGCCGGTCTCACAGGCCACTGGTGTCAGTTGGTTCACCTAAGATGTATACAGGTGCTCATTGGGTTATGAGTACACCGGACAGGACTCGCCGGGAACATGCTAGTTGGTCTTATACCTCATGTCAGATAGCAGTTCCCAGGTGACATGTATACAGGTTAGTTCATCGACCTGGGGATCGTCATTTGTCTCGTGTGAGTTCCCACTGTACTTTGATTACTACCCTACCACGGCTCAAAGGAGTCGTGCAAACAGGTTTTAGTTGGGTACAGTCCCGAGCCACATGGAGACAGTGAGCGGATCTTCAGGGGTTCGTCTCTCCCGGTATTGGGGGTGAGGTCGCGCTGTGTCTAGGAGAGCCATTACACGAAGTCCTTGGCCAAGGCAGGAGATTTACTGGTAGGTATTCCAGTAGTATCTCAGGGTGTTCTGGGCTACACTCCGACACGACTTGTACCGCTTTTGGGGGTCTGACTTTTACCCACCCCCTAGGCCCGACATGCGATGCTCATAGACGAACGGACCGGACTGTACGGATATTGTCGCTGACAGGCTCAGTAGGGTGTCAGGATGAGTTCGCTCATCGACGTCCCTTTTGGTCAATAGCTGGTGGCCCGTCACGTATTGGCTTATACCTCTGACGTGCTGGTGGTTAAATCCACAGCCATAGTATTGACGAGTCTTTAGAGTCCACCACACTTTCAGTTACTCAAGCTTTCGGGCGAAACGCTGTAGAGGCCGTATGGAGATATGGCAGGGTCCAATCAGATACGTGCGGTATTGCACGGATCAGGATCGGACGGTTTGTACTAATGGCCGTATGGGTATATGGCAGGGTTCGATCAGATACGTGCGGTATTGCACGGATCAGGATCGGACGGATATTACTAGCCGGCTTTAGTTTAAGCCGGATCCTAGTTTAGTACAGTGTAGATTTTGTCTCATTGCATTTGTATCCGGACGGAATACAGATGCGGGTGTGTATGCACAGTATGGGGTTTTCCTGTAATTTATTACGGGACCAGTTTTCTGGAGTTGCCAGTTTGCATTCCGTTCCGGCCGGTTTTCCTTTGTTCTTTCCCGGCCGGACTTTTCCGATGGAGGGTGTTATTTGCAAGTTTGCAAATAACACATTGTGGAGGATTTATTTGCAAGATGATTTATTATGATAGCATCTTTTTGTTTCCATTCTCTTCACTTGCTTTTTGTTGATAAGAAAGGATTAGATGTGATTAGAGTTTGATGTGAGATGGTTATGATTATGTTTTGGATGTGGTCACCACTTATGCTCCTACCATCACCTCCCTTCATGCTTCATAATCTTTCCACCACCATTTTCTAAGGATAAAGGTTTTCATGAGAAAAGAGAGAAGAAAAAGAGAAGAAGAAGAGAGCTTCATCTTTGAGAGAGTAGCATTCTTGATCTCATTTTTCATGTTAAGAAAAATGCAAGCACCATTTTTCTTATCTTTTTTTTTCTCCATCATCTTCAAATGGCAACAAACCCAAATGAGACATAGCTTCAACCCTACACATTCTACAGCAAATCTTGGACGCGTCGGCCAGCCTACTTCGCGCCCGAGTTGCCTCGGTATTGAGGTGGGAGCCCGTAAAAGTACCCGGCTTCGTGGTGCCCTTTCCGACGAGGAGGAGACGGACGGAGATCCCGCGAGGAGATCGGAGTGGAGATGAAGACCGGAGGACTCGGATCATTCGGTATATCTCTAACCCATCCTCTTGTTAGCTTAGACTAGTTTAATGGCACGTTCCGGGGTTTAGTGCGCGGTGGTACCGGTTTGCTAAGTCCGCAAAAATCAAAGTTTATCACCGTTTCCGCGTTTGGCCGTCGGATTGACGGCCGGGGCGCCGCCGTGCACTTACAGTGGTATCAGAGCCTCGCCATTAACTTCGTCTAGCTTCATTTAATGTGTTTTTGCATTTCCGATCGACCAAAACTCCAAAATCTACATTTTTGTTAGCATCAGTTTCTGTTGAAATATTTTGGTCTCGAAAATTTTTTCATGTTGTAAAATATTGATGTACTGGAAAATCTAAGAACTCTGTAAAATTTCGATGAAGTGAATCCACAGTGGGAGCGTGGAACCGCCGCATATACCCCCATTCCGCCGCTCTTCCGCCGCACACTGTGGAGATCACTTCACCAATTTTTTTCAGAGGCTTTCTGGGCTTAAAATATGGGTTTTGGAATATTAAAATTGGGCCCAGGTTTTCTGTGAGTGCTACAGTTTTGATTGGGGGCCCACTTGTTAATTTTTGATCGATCGGATATTTTAAACACATTTTTCACAGTATTTACATTATATCTGCGACCGTGAATGTCACTCGATCGGTAAATCCCGTCTAACTGCTATAGCTCGGTTAGACGGATTTGCGAACGTGACTTTCACGTTGATGTTCTATGTTTATGCTGTGATGTTGCGGATCGGTCGGTGGGGATAGCCTGGATGCAATGCTAGTACAGTGCGGTTGTATTATGTACATTTGATATTGCGGGGCGAGCGTCCGACATGTGGACTGCCGTCACTGCCTGTTTGTATTATTCTTTTGGGGCACGACCAGGTTGCGGTCGATGTACCCGTTGTATGTATATTTTACTTTCTGTACTAGGATTACCCCGCGGAGGGGTGCACGGATAGCCGGGTTCTAGAAGGCAACAAGCCCGCATCTCATGGCATTGGGACTGAGGGGGCTTCACTCCAGGATTGGCTGGCTATTCGCCGCACTCGTAGGGGGTATAGGTTTTCATTGCACAGGCTATCCATACGACCAGGGGGAACGTCGGGTTTCAGTAGTGGCTCTGTGAAACCCGGGGATCCCAGATATCTGTATTGTTCTGTGATGCTGTACATTTCTGTGATGTTGCATTTTATTCACGCCTTGAGCGAAATACTATATATTGGTATATATATTAGTAGATGTTGTATATGTTTTTCGTCCGCGCTAGTCCAGTCCCCGCTCTGCCGTTAGTTAGCTAACCTAACGGGTGATGACGGGACCCAGTGGCGAATGCGGATGGCATATACGTACGTCAGTATATTTTCGTTCTTTGTGGTGTGATCAATTGATGGGACTGCGTTGATTCGGATCAATGCAAGTTAAACAAACCTATTCTGATGTTGTTGGAACACTTTTCAAAAAGCTGTTATTGCAAGGACGTTCACTTTTGTTTTGCGTCGTGGTATTCATTTGGAATATCCTGCTCCTCAGTCGACGAGGCAAGGGCCGAGATCCCTTCACCGGGAGTGACCCCTTGAACAGAAGTTTGCGTCAGGGCATTAACTTCACTATAGCCGATTACTTTTGCTTTGCACAGTGATATTCTGTTATGAATATCCAGCACCCCATTCTACGGGGAAAGAGCCGAGATCCCTTCACCGGGAGTGACCTCTTTAGTAAAGGTTTTCGTCACTATATTTTCTAAAAAGCTATCCGTTCCTTCAACGATATCAAGTTCATTACGTTAAAGGTTTTCGCCAGAAACCATTCGTAGCCCTCCGTCATTTCATATGGGTAGTCAATAGTATTCAAGCTGTGTTTGTTGGCCTTAGTCAAGGCACAGTGTTTGGTAGCTATTGGGTATTCATATGTTGCATAGATAGATGCGTTGGTTTGGGACAGTCGTATAGCCTTGTTGGCCCTAGTCAAGGGCTTGTACGGGTGGGTTCAAATCAACCTGGACAATGACGGGTAGAACTTGACATGTGACTTATGATTTGTTGGCCTTAGTCAAGGTCATAAGAGCATGGGGTAAAAATCCACATCGGGAGTTTCAAAAGAACTGAAACTTGCCAGACATGCGCATACCTTCTGGAGTGTGATGACGTGAGCGGATTACGTCACGTTATCATGCGATGAGAGTTGGATCCCGATTCCCACTGATGAGTTAGTTTACTCCTCGGGTATCCCCGACTAATTCTTCTTTCAGGTTTGGAGGAGAATTTGAGGTACAGTGGGAGGTTTCCAGATTAGATAAAGGGATAACCGTTCTGATCTAGGTTAGAGTGCACGCTGAGTGTTTCTTTTCTCTCTCTCTCTGGCAGCGACCATTGACCCGACCCTAAGACTATGACTCAGTGACCAAGTTGACCGAACCTTCTTAACACTGGCTTTTGGATTGTCAGAGTTGCAGACCTCATTGCCACTCCTACTTTTACCCTTTTCTCCAGGACACCCCGTATTACTGCGAGCGTCCACTTCCATTGGACAAAGCCATCGTATGGTTAGATACGAACTCGAAGGAATTCGAGGATGGTTTCCGGTTCTGGAGAAAACGGATAGTATTATTCAGTTGTCTTTTCCTTTTTACCTTCTCTCAGGTTGCGAGTACTCCTTAGTTTAGGAGATAGTACACCTATTACGCAAATTGGATAGTCTTCTTCCAAACTTTAGGCTGGTGCCGAACAGTGTGGAATGAAGAAGACCAATTAGCCTAAACGGTGTGCAGAAGGTATTAAGATTAAGACAAAGCAAGGGATTAGTAAGAGGGCAAAGTAAATTGCGACTGGTATTCACGACCAAACCAAGTATTTCTTCGCCAATCCTAAATCACCTTTGTATTTCTCCAGGACACTCCGTATCACTACGAAGATCCACAGTTTATTTGGATACTCCATCGTATGGTTATATACGAACTCGAAAGGAACTTGTTCCAGTTCGGGGATGGATTCTGGTTCAGGAGAAATAGGAATAAGGTTTATTCAGGTGTCTTTTATCCTCACCTTCTCTCGCATTGCGAATGCTCCTAGGATTAGGACAGTACACCCTTTATGCTTATTGGATAGTCTTCTTCCAAACCATAGGCTGGTGCCGAACGGTAGGGAAGGAAGAAAACCATTTGGCCTAAAGGGGTGTACAGAAGGTAACGACTAAAGACATATAAAGGGATTTGGAGAGGTGGCAAAGAATTATACGGTTATAGTTGTGAATCTGGATAATGGTAGAGGCATTACTAGGAATACCGGGATACCCCAACGAAACATTTCAATGTTTCAGTTTCACTATGTACTGTTAAAAGAAAACTGATTTCCCGATTAGACACTTGCTCCAGGGTATGTATTTACCAGGTTTGATTCTCACATCTGTATGGTTTTACAGATGATGAGAGGGAGTAAGTTATTGGGAATTGGGTGATCATCCTCATTATATCGGGATTCGTTGTAATCGGTGATATTTGAGGAGATCACCTGGGCTGTTTGCCGGTCGGCAAATATTTGGTTTTGAATATCCGCTGTTGTGCACCAATTTCAAATTGATATATCTGTACGTCTATTTTCATAGAGTGAGATATACCTTTTGATATTATGTCGATGACATTTACCTATATCAGTGGATGGTTAGGTAAGGAGCATTAAACAGCGGTGTAATTCTTCTTAACCATAAGTACAGTATTCAACCTACGACACACAGTGAAAGAGTTGTTAGACTCGGCGGACTTATACA
Organism: Agapanthus africanus; assembly: GCA_030015575.1. Taxonomy (NCBI): domain Eukaryota; kingdom Viridiplantae; phylum Streptophyta; class Magnoliopsida; order Asparagales; family Amaryllidaceae; genus Agapanthus; species Agapanthus africanus. The sequence goes on from JASDDO010000019.1 coordinate 76,813,228, forward strand.
GAGTATTGTATGTTGTCCAGTGTCCATTAGGACAGAGGGGTTGGTCCTCATACTATATTCTGTTTACTTTTAACTTCTCTAGTTCTTAGACATGTGTTTCGTAGAAACACATGTCTAAGTTTTGAGGAGTTATAGGTATTTGAATAGAGTAGAGAACCAAGTGTAGCAAGTATCGGGATTCTTCAAAGTGATCGAAGATGTAGATACTTGTGTATGGTATTCAGTTGATGGTAAAGATAAAGATAAATTGCTTCTCTTTTCAGGTTACTCATAATTGGAAGCATTCCTAAGTTGAGTAACGCTGATCGGCCTCCATCCATTTAGTTGACATGCACTGGAGATAGCTGCATGATTTGAATCTGGTTCAATTAATTCAGTGCCTCTGGTTCTATATTGGATATAGAACAGTTCATATCTTAACGTTGTTAAGGTACGGGGAGTTGTCCGGCTTATGATTAAAACCAGACACTGGACAGCTCAAGGCACGTTTCTGTAATGGCTGTTTGTGGGTTGACCCAGGCTATGACGAGGGTTGATTTTCTACCATCTGGCAGATCAATAGAAATATTGTTCTAGACTCGCCACAGTTTTATTAAAAATGGATTTTTTCAAAAACAGTAGTGGGAGTATGGTAGAACTGGAAGTGATTCCAGAACCGCAAACGATTACTGAAGATTTGATAAGGAACCTAAAGATTCAATCTGATTTGACATTCCATTGGCCACCCCGCAGATAAGGTGGGTAACTTCAGGCACCCGAGAGGTACTCCGGTAGCCTCAAGGACGGTGACAGGGAAGTTCTTGTTTACCCACACTTGCCATTGTTGTTGTTCCAGGCTGCGAGACCCGGCAGGAGGATGAGTATAGCGTCGTTCTAAACTAGCTTTAGAAGTGCACGTCTATATGACTCTGCCAGAGGGTTGTCGTAGTCAGTGGGAGCAGCAGAAGCATTGGTGGATATCAGGCTCATGTCTATTTATAGACTAAAGCAGATGTAGCGGAGATAGATCATCTATTTCTGATGTGACAGTCATAGGTTTGACTTCATCAGAATAGGGGATGGATCTGTTGAGAAGGTAGTAGGGTGTGATATCCTGGTATTTGGATGACATACACAGAGTAGGAAGTGATATTCCTATACTACGATCGGTTATACTTTGGTCGTCACACAGTGGTTTCTCCACAAAGGACTTGGACATCATATCAGACATACTGGTTACTAGATCTATGGTTTTAGATCTAGATTTGGGTGGTTTCCCAATCAGGGTACTTTGACAGCATTCTAAGAGTATTTAGAATGGACGACTCCTGGCACGGTAGTGTACCTGCAAGTGATGGAGTCACCCTCTCTAAAGGTGTCTTATAGACTAAAGGGGAGAGGGATGCGCATGATTGGCAGATAACTTGCTTAGGCAATTGAGTCAATCATGAGATGTCAAGTACCACACCAGATGTTGTTCTTGCACTAGATGCAATAAGTTAACATTGATCCAATCCTGGAGAAACAGTCGGAAGCAGTTTTAGAACATAAGTGGATGTTCTAGGGATATGATAATGACAGCCTCATTTAGGAGACAGTTATCATTCCAGGCTTCCAAGGTGACATGGACGACAAGGAGGTTGTCAGAGTTATAGTTTTCCTTCTGACGAGGGGCAGTGTTTTGGACAGGTGATCCAAGGCAATACTGAGGGTGGCATGGCGCAGGATACTGATTAAGTTCAGTTGACGATACAGTCTAAGAAGTTTGGATTTGGAGTTCATTTATGAGCTAGGTCCCATCAGGCATCCAGACATTCTAAGACAGGTATTGCTCATTTCGGGAGATGGTTTTTCTCCGCGAACTTGAGATATAGAGAGACATAGAAAGAAACTTCTAGGCGGATCCACTCGCTGAGGCTATTCCTCGAACGCAATAGTTTCGCAAACAGGCTTTGTGCGACTGACTAGTAGAGGAGTTGGGTGTTCGGTATCACACGGGCTGTGAGTATACGACATCGCAATAATTAGCCTTGAGTGCAAGTGGGAGATTGTTGGAGATAGTGCCCTCAGAGTCAATTATTGGATCACAGGCACGTGATTGCAATGATTGAGGGAGGACCTATCCCGGTATGACAGTCTTACTCGAGATGATAGTATGCTATCTGGTTTATCTTTATCATCGTGTACTGTTTCAGGTGACCTTACAGGTCGCTATTACACGTTGATAGAGCCCCTAGGATTCTTGCTTGACCACCAGCAGTATGAGGGCGATCATATAAGTGGGAGCTGATAGTCTATAAGCACATCCTTAAATGGTCCCTAGTCGTGGGAGTTTCGAGACAGGGCATCGATTCTCCAGAGTAGACTAGTGTATACAGTCAAGACCCCGACGAGGGGCGGTGGCCGGTCTCACAGGCCACTGGTGTCAGTTGGTTCACCTAAGATGTATACAGGTGCTCATTGGGTTATGAGTACACCGGACAGGACTCGCCGGGAACATGCTAGTTGGTCTTATACCTCATGTCAGATAGCAGTTCCCAGATGACATGTGTACAGGTTAGTTCATCGACCTGGGGATCGTCATTTGTCTCGTGTGAGTTCCCACTGTACTTTGATTACTACCCTACCACGGCTTAAAGGAGTCGTGCAAACAGGTTTTAGTTGGGTACAGTCCCGAGTCACATGGAGACAGTGAGCGGATCTTCAGGGGTTCGTCTCTCCCGGTATTGGGGGTGAGGTCGCGCTGTGTCTAGGAGAGCCATTACACGAAGTCCTTGGCCAAGGCAGGAGATTTACTGGTAGGTATTCCAGTAGTATCTCAGGGTGTTCTGGGCTACACTCCGACACGACTTGTACCGCTTTTGGGGGTCTGACTTTTACCCACCCCCTAGGCCCGACATGCGATGCTCATAGACGAACGGACCGGACTGTACGGATATTGTCGCTGACATGCTCAGTAGGGTGTCAGGATGAGTTCGCTCATCGACGTCCCTTTTGATCAATAGCTGGTGGCCCATCACGTATTGGCTTATACTTCTGACGTGCTGGTGGTTAAATCCACAGCCATAGTATTGATGAGTCTTTAGAGTCCACCACACTTTCAGTTACTCAAGCTTTCGGGCGAAACGCTGTAGAGGCCGTATGGAGATATGGCAGGGTCCGATCAGATACGTGCGGTATTGCACGGATCAGGATCGGACGGTTTGTACTAATGGCCGTATGGGTATATGGCAGGGTTCGATCAGATACGTGTGGTATTGCACGGATCAGGATCGGACGGATATTACTAGCCGGCTTTAGTTTAAGCCGGATCCTAGTTTAGTACAGTGTAGATTTTGTCTCATTGCATTTGTATCCGGACGGAATACAGATGCGGGTGTGTATGCACAGTATGGGGTTTTCCTGTAATTTATTACGGGACCAGTTTTCTGGAGTTGCCAGTTTGCATTCCGTTCCGGCCGGTTTTCCTTTGTTCTTTCCCGGCCGGACTTTTCCGATGGAGGGTGTTATTTGCAAGTTTGCAAATAACACATTGTGGAGGATTTATTTGCAAGATGATTTATTATGATAGCATCTTTTTGATTCCATTCTCTTCACTTGCTTTTTGTTGATAAGAAAGGATTAGATGTGATTAGAGTTTGATGTGAGATGGTTATGATTATGTTTTGGATGTGGTCACCACTTATGCTCCTACCATCACCTCCCTTCATGCTTCATAATCTTTCCACCACCATTTTCTAAGGATAAAGGTTTTCATAATAAAAGAGAGAAGAAAAAGAGAAGAAGAAGAGAGCTTCATCTTTGAGAGAGTAGCATTCTTGATCTCATTTTTCATGTTAAGAAAAATGCAAGCACCATTTTTCTTATCTTTTTTTTTCTCCATCATCTTCAAATGGCAACAAACCCAAATGAGACATAGCTTCAACCTTACACATTCTACAGCAAATCTTGGACGCGTCGGCCAGCCTACTTCGCGCCCGAGTTGCCTCGGTATTGAGGTGGGAGCCCGTAAAAGTACCCGGCTTCGTGGTGCCCTTTCCGACGAGGAGGAGACGGACGGAGATCCCGCGAGGAGATCGGAGTGGAGATGAAGACCGGAGGACTCGGATCATTCGGTATATCTCTAACCCATCCTCTTGTTAGCTTAGACTAGTTTAATGGCACGATCCGGGGTTTAGTGCGCGGTGGTACCGGTTTGCTAAGTCCGCAAAAATCAAAGTTTATAACCGTTTCCGCGTTTGGCCGTCGGATTGACGGCCGGGGCGCCGCCGTGCACTTACAGGTATCGCTCCCGAAGACTGGAATAGTGGTGATAGCTTTTTGCTTGTTCTCCGATTTATTGCATCTTTCTGTGTCTTCGAAGTCTCGTAAGACGTACTTGGCATCTTCATATTTGCGGACTTCATTTACGGAGAATGGGTTCAGTTCCCCCGTCACGGTATACTCGAGACCATCTTTACTTCATATACTGATGTTGTGTAGAAGGGATGATGTTTTACTCGTGTAATCAAGGCCTGCCGAGCAAAGCGTTGTAGCAAGTCTTGGCATCAATGACGTGAAATTTGATATCAGTGACGAGCAGCCCAAAGCGTAACGTCAGTATCACAGACCCGAGCGTCCGTGATGACTGGGAGTCGAAACCGGAGATGGTGATTTTATCTTGAGCTAGGTGCTACACGCTCATGCAAATTTCCTTTAGCACCCTCACGTTGAGAAGGTTGACAGAGGACCAATTGTCGATTAAGATCTTCCCTATCTTGATGTCATGGCAACACCCGGAGACATAGAGGGGACGGTTCTGCTCGCACGTCCCGAGGAGGAGATCTTCATCACCGAAAGTGATATCAGCCGTGTGCACTTCTTCCAGCTCGTCCTTCATCTTTTCTTCGGCAAGGAAAGCTTGGAACAGCTCGGGCTCTCGTGGTGCCTTGATCAAAGAATCTCTCACTTCTTTAAATAGCAGAAGGGCATCGAGAATGCTCAGCTACGAGGGTATCTTTCTCAGGTGTGCCAGAACGTTGTAATCTATCTTGTTTTTCTTTGGCAGGTCCTTGGCTGACAGCTCTTCGACCACTCGATCATCGAGGGTGATATCTTTAGGGAATTTTTCTTTCCCCTTATCTTTTTTGCTCGATCCCTTGTTTGTAGGTCCGAGATTCTTTCCGGGTAACGTGCGATTACGCAGCTGAATGTTCTCACAGGTCTTCATCTCTTCTGTTTCGGAGATGGATTCCTTTAAGAGAGGGCCGAGGGCTATTTCTTCATCAGAATCGCTCCCGAAGGTGAGAACTTGCGATCCCCTGGAATCAACCATGTGACAGTCGACGGCAGTTCTTTTGCGTTCATCTGTCGTGCTCCTCTGCTTTCGACGAGTTTCGCGCTTCATCCGCTTGAAATGCTGTCGGCGAGCAACGTATCCCTGCCACCAATTTTTAAAGGCCAAGCATTCCTCGGTAGGGTGGGTGATCCTCCGATGGTATAAGCAGTAGTTTGGATGTGCATCTAGTTCGTCGGGGAACGTATTTTCTTAAGTGTCTTCTTTGAAAGGTGGAAACTTCATTCCTATCGACAGGGCTTTAGCGAACTGCTTTCTTATCTTAAACCTGCTTTTGATGGTAGCAGAAGTGCTTCTATCCGGTTGGGGTACTCTATAGCTTCTCAATACCGGAGCTTCTTCAACGTGACGCCGACGCTTGGCCCTTTCATATATGGCCGTTTCACACTCTCGGTCAGATTTGCTTTTCTAAAGAGCTTCGCTCAGCAGTATGTCAATCAATTCGTCCGATAGCTCTAGGGATTTTGATTACGGTTCTGGATCTGCCTCCAGTTTCTCTGCATTAGGAGCTTCTTTTCCATTTATTGATGAGTGAGAGATCATGTAATAGCTTGCCACATAATCCTCGGGCTCTTCTGAAGAATTGCCTCCTTCATCAGCGTCATCAGCTTCATTTTCAAGAACATGCTTAAAGAATTCATCCAACGTGATTGGGGTCCGTGCCTTCTGGTTATATTCTTCCAGTGCATTGATGTATTTCTGCAGACCTGTACGGCTGTCTTCGGGTTGGACGGGCTTCTTGGCCTTCTTCTTTTTCTTTAAAGATTTTGGAGGCTTGGCCTAAATGTTTTGTCCACCTTCACCAACTTTCAGCGTTGGGCGCGGCTTCAGCATCCCCTCAATAATCTCGAGCTCCAGCGGACTCTTCCACCTAATCGCCAGACATGTTTGGAGATCCTTCAGCATTCGTTTTGTTTTGGCTGAAAGAGCAACCTCCCATGGAGTTTCTTCTATAAAAGCGCACGATGCCCCCAACATGTCCATCTTTTTAGGAGCGTGCTGCTGGGGCGGGCTTACCTTCCAATTCTCAGACGGCACGAATTTGCCCTGTTGGTATTGGTCCTCAATCCAGCCTTTGAAGACGAAGCAATTTTCGATTGGATGACCTACTGCTCGGTGGTTGGGGTAGTAATTAGGATTATTGGAATCGCCCAGCTGCAGTGGACGTCTTGGATCTGGCAGATTGATGAGCCTGTTATGCACCGCCAGTTCAAATAGTCTCCTCGTTTTATCCTGGGGAAACGAATAAGGGCGTTTTAGCTTCTCGTTGAAAAATCGTTGTCTATCGTTTTGACGATCAGCTGGCTTTGGACCACTGGGCTGCTGCTGAGCATTGGTGACGAAGGTCGCTTTCCCTTTCCCCTTTTCATTTCGAGGCTCCATTTTCGAGGAAGACGGTCTATGGCCCATCTGATTCATCTGAGCCAGCTTGTCAATAGAAGGTGGTCGGCTTGAAGAACATCATGAACTGGGATATGGTCGCCTGAGGATCGAGGGTTCCTACGAACATGCCTACTGCAGGAGCTTCTTCGATGCGTTGTTCGCATTTCGACCATAATTTCCACCACCGGATTGCATACTGAACCCATGTTTCTCCTGGCTTCACCCTGGCATTGATCAGTGCCGTGATTGGGGTACGTTCGCTAGCGCTTGCGAAACGCTGGGTGAATAGCAATTCCATCTCCGTAAAAGTTTTGACGGAGTCGTTGGGAATCTCTGAATACCATTCAAACGCCGTCTCCGCCAAACTGCCGACGAATTGGTGAAGCGGTAGCTTATCGTCACCTCCAGTATTGCCGCACAGAGCCCTGAACTGAGCGACATGTTGATAGGGATTGCCTGTCCCCTTGTATACATGAAACTTAGGAATCGTGTATCCTGGTGGATACTTAATCTGATTGTACCATCCTGGATATGGTCGTCCAGTTCTAACGACTTGGCCAGTTGCTTCATTTGCCTGGTGAGCTCATATCTGTTGAGCTATATAGTCGTCAAGCGCAGCTTTGGAAATCGTTTCTTTCTTGGCTACTGATAGAGCCGGAAGAGGGTTCGATGACTCTCCTATGTCGTCTTCAATTATTATTGGAGGGTCTTCGGCTGGAGGGTCCGGCTGGATTATCATGCCCACCATATCTTGGAACAATAGCGCCATTTATTTTATGTTGGCCGCTTGTTCCGCGGCCTCTTTGTCTTTCCTCTCGAGCATTCTTCGGAGGAATTCGACATCAGTTTCTTGTTCTTGGCGCTGCTCCGACGATGTCTCCGGGCTTACTTTTGGCCCAGTGAGTGCGGCCATGGTTGTCAGCATCTCCTGGAGCTTTTACTGTTGTTGCTCCTGAGCCTTTGTCACATACCGTGTAAGAAGTCGATGACCCATGGAATTGCGGCTATCCTCTTTTCCAGATGCTATGTAGATGGTGTGCACTACCATGCCCCCAGACTTGGGGCATTTAGGTTCAGTGCCCTTGAGATTCATCGCAGACACGGGGATTTTCTCCGACCTTCTTCTTTTGTGGGTGGTCGAAGTTGAGGGGGCCGTTGCAGCGGGCACCCAAGTAGACGACACATTCTGTGGTATGGCAGGGTACTCCTTCTCTTGCCGAACTTTCATCTTCTTCAGTCGGCGGGAGTAGTCTTGGTTAACCATTGGACCCTTCGCCAGACCCTGTGAATTTTGGAGGACAGCCGCTGAAGGGGTTGCTCTAACTTCACCTTTGTAACGTTCTCCATGGGTGGCGAAGATCTTTTTATCACGGCAATCGGAGAGTTCTTGCGTACCCTCCTGAGCGGTTCAAAACTGTTCCCAGTTGGAACAACAACATTAACTTCCACCGTTGGAGCTGGCGGAGTCAGCCCAGAAGGGGAATTGCCCCCAGCTTTCCTCACTCGGTGCCAGTGGCGACGTCGAGCATGTCGTGTGGCCGGGATCACCTCCGTTGTCGGGGTAGCTTCATCATGCCCCTTTTTTGGTGAAGGGTTGTTGTTGGTGCTAGCCTATTGAAGACAGACGTCCGCTGAGAAGAAACGTCCAATCTGTCAAAGACTGACCTTTGGGCAGGGGAGTCAGCGTTGGTGACTTTGCCTGAAACGGGAGTTGGAGCGGACAGTCTAGCGAAGACCGATCCTTTTGTAGGAGGAGCCCCTTCGACGACTTTGTCCATCGAGGTTGGAATAGCTATCCGCTTTGGGATAACTCCTTCGGGTATTGCAGGCTTCTTTACGGGCCTGCTTGAGCTCTGGCCTAGTCTGTTAAAGACTGAGGCGTTGGATTTGGGCGATCCGTTGAGGGGGGCCGCGGTAGTTGCAAGCCGATCAAAGACCGACTTCTTCGGGGCTTCCTGTGATGGCATTGGGACGCTGAAGCTTGCCGGTGGGATCATGGTCCCAAAGAATAGCCCAGTGGTGGCTTGCATCACCTGTTCCACTGGCATCGCAAGAATGGAGGCCGCTTGAGGCCCATCGATCACTCCTCCGGCGAGGACGGAGTGGGAGTTGTTTTTGCAGCTGGTGCAGTTGGAAGCCATTTTCTCTGCACGAGAGCAAGACACCAAAATCTTAGTACCTCGAATCCAGGGGCAACCATATTAAACCATGATTCGTTCGTAAAATACGACACATGAAGTGTGGAGTGGAAAGAAGAAAAGGTCCCACCGGGCGTGCCAGAATCTGTTCGCCACCAAAAAACGGGAAGACAGACGTCTTGCCTGAATTTAGGGGTTGATGCTATTTGGTGTTATCCGTCCACCTCTCCGAAGATGCCAAGTTGATTTATGGCACCATGCATCGGAGGTTTAGACGGATGCGGCCGTTGTAGCAGACTTCATCAGAGCCCCTTCATTATGAGGGGTTTTTGATTGTGGGGACGCTCTTCCATACAGGCGCAAGACCCTGCAGTTAATTATGCTACTGCATCACGGTAACCACTTTCTTTTTCTCCAGATGGTCATTTCGTGTCGTGTGTGTTTGTTTTATTTTTGGTTGCCCGTGGATTATATACGGAGACTAATTTATGTTGTAGCCCGTAGGGCGTGGATTAGTCCAAATTCGTATTTTCTTAGATTTTGGGTTTGGGTTGGTTTAAGGACTGTTAGTCTTGTTTTGGACTAAGGTCGACTCAAACGTTTGCTGAGAATACGTTAGTCTAATTTTAGACTAAGATCTACTCAACATGATTTTAGGATCATTGAGATCCAACGAAAGAGTATTTGGACTCTATCGTTTTAGTTTAGGGACGTTGCGGTCCATAAGATTAAGGACATCATAGTCCATGGAGTTTAAGGACATCATAGTCCATAGTTTAAAAACGTCATAGTCTATAGAGTTTAGTTTAGGGACGTTGCGGTCCATAATTAGTTTAAAGACATCACGGTCCATAGTTAGTTTTAGGACGTTGCGGTCCGTAGAGTGTCTGGTAGTCGGGACCCGCCACCTCTCTGAAGACATTGAAGAATTAAAACGACACATATCAGAGGTGTGAAGAGATGTACCCTTGAACCAATGTAGGTTGGGAGATCTGTAGTCAGGTTTGGGACTAAGACCAATCGTGAGCACATGGGCTCAGTTGATTTGAGTTAGGGACTTATGGCCAACTTAGGCTCAGCCCACTCAGTTTTGATTAAAATGTTGAACATTTTTTTGGGCGTTGAACATTCGTTTGGGCTCGGTCCCTTCTTGTTCAATAATGTTGAGCATTAATTTGGGTTCTGACACCCCTTTTTTCTTTTTTTTTTATTGAGTGTTGAACACTTTTTGCAGCGCTGGGCTTTGTTTGAAGAACAATTTGTATTCCCTCAGCATACACGTGACGAGCACGTGGAGCGCTTGGCGCTGAGAGCCAGACTTAAAGCGCTAGGGCGCTTCTTTTGAAATAGCGCAAGCGTGAGGAGCACGTGGTGCGCTTGGCGCTGAGCGCCAGATTTGGAGCGCTGAAGCGCATCTTTGTGAAATAGCGCACACATGAGGAGCACGTGGTGCGCCTGGCGCTGAGCGCCAGACTTGGAGCGCTGAAATGCTTCTTTATGAAATAGTGCACACGTGAGGAGCACGTGGTGCGCTTGGCGCTGAGCGCCAGAATTAGAGCGCTGAGGCGCTTCTTTAAAATAGCGCTTGGAGCGCTGGACGCCGAGCGTTAGCTCTGATTAACTTTGTGCTCTGAGAATTAAATTCTTGTTCATAGGAGACTTTGTCTCATAGATCTAAAAACTAAGTTCTTATTTTAATAGGAGATGTTACAATCTCTTCTGTTTTTGTGAAAGACTTTGTCTTTGTCTTATAGATCTGTGATCTAAAGAGAACTAAGTTCTTCTCCCTCCCATTTTATGATGAGATGCTTCAATCTTTTCTATTTTTATGAAAGACTTCTGTCTTTGTAGATCTATGATCTAGAAAAAGAACTAAGTTCTTCCTTTTGATGAGATGCTTTGATCTCTCTGTTTTATTTACCTTGAAGAAATTCTTCTTCTCAGAGCTTGCTCTTTTCTTTTTCTTTTTTTGAGAACTCGAAATTTATAGGGGGGTTCTTCTCTGCAAGACTTGAAGTCTTCGATTCTTTATATAGTGGAGGCTGATCAATTAAGGCAATCTTTTTCTGATTGATTTGGGGATGTTTCCCTAGCATTGGATCTTTGATCCTAGGACTTCTGTTTTACAGAAGATATCTTTCTTGTTATTAACAAGACTGGGAAATTATTTTCCTCATACAGAGATTACGCTGTATCTTGGTGATTTTTAATCACCATTGGATCTTTGATCCAACGGTGCTCCGATTTACAGAGCACAATCTTTCTTATTTGGAAAGATTTGAGGAGTATTTCCTCAACAGAATTAAATTCTGGTAATTCTATGATTCATCATGTTTGTTGGATCTCTGATCCAATGGTAGAGAACATTTAGTTCTAGCGCTTGACGCTCTCGTGCTTTGCACGTGGAGCGCTGCCTCAGAGTCTTTGACTCTCAGTGCTGGTGCTGCTAGCGCCCTCGTGCTTTGCACGTGAGGCCCTGCCTCAGAGTCTTTGACTCTTAGCGCTGGCGCTGCTGGCGCCCTCGTGCTTTGCACGTGAGGCCCTGCTGGTGCTCTCGTGCTTTACACGTGAGGCGCTGCCTCAGAGTCTTTGACTCTTAGCGCTGGCGCTTTTATGAAGCGCTGCTTCATTTCAAATTTTGAATAGAGCTTTGCTCTGATTGGGGGAAACAGTGGCACGAATCCTGAGCCCTAAAGCCCATAAACGACCCGAGGATATTCCTTTATAGCCGGTGGGGATGGTCCAACCGTGGCCAATAAGCCCCGGGCTTTGCACAATCGACGTTTCCCCTACCCCTAACTCCTCTGCACTGTTTGATTGCCCTGTAATCAAACAGAGCCCCTTCAATTCACAATTTATCACCTTTTTAATGCATTTTAATTCACCATTTTAATTCCAATACCCTAATTCTACACTATAAATACCACCCCACACTTTGGATCAATATCATTCTGAAAATTCTAGCCAAAACTCTCAAAATTTCTTAAGTACAAGTGGAGTTAGCAAGCGGTCAACTTCCGGCGGAGAATCGAAGCTATTCCGGCGATCCTGCGGCGCTACGAAGTTCAACCCTCCCTCTTCTACCTTTCTTTAATCTAATCAACTAGTAAGTCCCTTCCAATCTTCTTTCCTCTTCTTTAAAATTCCATTTCAAATCATATATCGGTAAGTGGAGTTAATACCGATATCTTTTTCAAAATCCTAGAAGACTCTTTCTCTTTAATACTTTTTCAATCTAACTTTTACCCATCACTTGTAACTTTAAAGCATAATGTTTAGAATAAAATTTTAATCAAGAATATCATGTAAAATAACTTTAATTTAAGTTTTTCGTTTAAATACCATGAACTTTATATATCAACTTTTATTTTTTTGCTTAAATATTCTTTTAGCAAAACTTCACGGGGTAATGTCCTACCCCTCACATAAACACATGGTTCCATAACACGATACTGCCTTTGTGTGAATTTTTGTTACGAATAAAATATTACATTAAAATACCACTCACTTTAAAAACGGTTTTCTTTCAAAACAGTATTCTTAAGTCCTTTGCGAATATGCCTCTACAACTTTCTTTAGGGGACCTGTTAGTGGATGATGCAGATTATCGCACATTCCTTGACTAGTAGAGCGAGATACAGACCTCCTCACGGAGCATTCGGTCTCGAAAGCTTTTAAATATGGTTTTTAAGAAAAACGCATTTTTTCTACTTAAATAAAAATTTAATTTTTAATAATTATATAAAAATTACAAATCCATATATTCTCAAAATATAATAAACTTACATTTTTTTAAAATGAAAGAATTACAAGGTTCACCAAAATATCATCAAGATACCAACGAAAGATAAGTTTTATAATAAAATACCATGAACTTTCCAAGCTATGTAATTATCACTAAAATATCTCAAATCCTTAAAATTCACTTCCATGAAAACCCTAAATAATATAAATAACTTCTCGAGGTTTATTTTAATTTTATTTAAAAAAAATATTTTTCATAAACCCCCTTGAGTTATTTAAAATAATATTTAAGAATTTTAGTAAATATAGATTTAAGCGGGATCAATTCTCTTGAGCCCCAGGGAGCCGGAGAAAGTGAGTGCTTGCCTATTCAATGGTAATTGTCTTGGAAAAAGACACAAATCCTGCCGTCCATGTGTAGCAGTTACCGATAACTCCCGAACCTAATTCAGGATCTAAATCAGTTACAAATGTCTGACTCGGTCTGAGTCTAACTCAAACTTGAATCCGAACTCAAATCAGAATCCAATTCAAACATGAATCCAAAGTATAACATGTATACTTGAACATGAACCTGAATACCTGAATTCAAACTTCAATACCAAATATGAATACTTGACTTGATTTGACCGAACCATGGTTATAACTTGATAGGACTTCTTGAATACATGATTATATCATGAACTTGACTACTTGAAAAACTTGTATCCATGGTTTCGGCAAGACTTGGAAATATAACCTATACAATACATTACGCGGGGATAACGGGATAGATTGGTACGGAATGTATTAAAGTGGCACGAGATGCTTACTTGAAAGACACCTACATGAATTCTCGTGCCGTTGTCTCATGGGTTTTGACGGGGACTTGTACTACATGTTACCATAGTCCACGGGGTAAGATGGACTCCTCTCGTATACACAAATAACTTCTGTACCAAGCTACAAACAATTACGTTAGAATAACAAGCGTATACCTGTACAACTTACCAGTTCCATTTCACCTTACTTGTTCTATTCCATTCTTTCTTTTGAGACTTACCGAGCGCTAGTTCGCTGACGACATTTCTGTCTATTTATTTCTTTGGAATGTTCGTCAGGAGGACCGGACTCTCAGGAGATCGACCCTATCCAGGAGGACTTGGACCAGTTCACTGCCCAGCCGGACTTCTAGCTCTCTTGTATTTACTTTCAGTTTATATGCTACTGTTTAGACATTGCTTTATATCATTATACCTTTCCTTTTCAAAGCAGTTGTATTGTAAAGATGAATGTTAATAAAAATTATTGTTTATTTTATATCGCTTGTCATTCTTGTGCATTTTATATAGATATTGCTTAATTACGCTTAACGTATTTATTTCTTAGTAAATACGTTGCGGTCCGCCACGTCACCGTTTCCATACACTGGGAAGCGGGGCGTGACACAGAGCATTTAAGCTCAGTTGCAAGAAAACCTTTTTAGAGAGACTAAATCAATTTGGGCTTAGTCTGCTCAGTTTTTTTTGTTCAAAAGTGCTAACCACTTATTTGGGCTCTGTTTGTTCAGCCCCTCTTTTTATGCAAAAGTGCTGAGCACTTGTTTGACGCTCTGTCACTCATATGGGTATCATGTGAAGCCTTCAGTTATGGGTGCTGCCCAAGAAGTGCTAATCACTCAGTTATATATATAGTGTTAAACACTTTTTTATATGACGTCCACGTGAAGAGAACATGTGGCGATGGGCACTACCCAATTAGTGCTAAGCACTTAGCCGTTTTGGCTATGTATGAAGTGCTAAGCACTTTTTGTATGGCGCCCACGTGAAGAGCACGTGAGGCGGTGGGCACTGCCCAATCAGTGCTAAGTACTCAGCTGTTTTAGCTGTATATGAAGTGCTAAACGCTTTTTTATGTAGCGTTCACGTGAGGCGCAGGGTGCTGTCCAATCAGTACTAAGCACACAGTCGTTTTGGCTTTATATGAAGTGCTAAGCACTTAGATTCAGCGCCCACATGTATTTCACATGAGGCGCTGGCCCTCTGCTCTGGGTGCCCGTATGTTTTTCACGTGAGACGCTGGGCGCTATTGGGAGGGCGCCCACGTGGGGAACACGTGAGGTGCTAATCTCTTTTTTTTAGAGATTAAATCTCTGTTAATATCATTTTGGCCATTAATGATCATCAAGATCTCTATTTTGAAGACCTTGGATCGTTTTTTTTATAGGTGGACTAAGTTCTTCTTTTCTTTTTATAAGAACTAAGTTCTTTATGTAAGGTTAAACCCTAATTTCGGAGGAATTAAATTCCCAAAATACATGTTCTTTTCCTTTTTCTTTCTTTTTAACACAGTTCTTTTCTGAATCTTTGATTCTCGAGAACAAGATCTTCCCGATGAGAATTAAATTCTCAACTCGTGGGAGACATATCTTGTGGATCTATGATCCAGTGGAAGAACTAAGTTTTTTGAGAAGGGTTAAACCCTTAGATAGGTAAAAAGAGATATTTTGATCTCTGTATTTTCTTTACCTAGGGTTTTGAGGAGGAAATTCTTCTTCTTTTCTTGAGAATTGAGTTCTCTGTTATTTTGGAAGCTTTCTGTATTTTTCATAAGCTTGTAGGGAGTTTCTCTCTATACGAGTCTTGAACTCTCGGATCTTTTATATAGTAGAGGCAAATTATTAATTATTTTTGAGAAAATCTCTCATTGAGAGATTCCAATTGATTTAATTGGTCTCAAAATTGATTTGGGGAATTTTACCCACCGTTGGATCTTTGATCAAATATTTCTGTTTTACAGAATATGTTTTCTTGTTTTTAGTAAGATTGGGAAAATATTTTCTCATATACAGAATTTATTCTGTAAAACGGTGATTTTTAATCACCATTGGAATTTTAATCCAAGGGCTTTAAGTTCTATAGATAGCAATCTTTTTTTGTTTGTAAAGATTGAGGAAAAATATTCCTCAGAATAGAATTTAACTCTATTATTTGATGATTTATCATCACCATTGGATTTTTTATCCAACGGCGCTGTTTAACAGAGAGTATCCCAATTTTTAGGGAAATATCCCTATGTAGAATTTAGTTCTACTTGATTTTAACTTGGACGCCGGCGCTTACGTGTCATGCATGTGGGCGGAATTTAAGAATTTAATTCTAGGTGCTCCTGTGCTTTGCACATTGGCCTCCACGTGAACTTCACGTGCGGCGCCGCCATAGGATTTAATCCTAAGGCGCTGGCGCTGGCGCCCTCGTGAGGCGCTGTCTCAACAAATTTTTAACAGATCTTAGCTCTTTTATTATGTTTAAATTTTAGGGGAACAGACTTCAAGTCCTTTCTCTAGATTATTAAGTCCCGTATTCTCATTCCCAAACCCTTAAGGTATGTATTGTGTGTTAGGTTGGGTAGGGTTGGATGGGGGTCCCATTTTTTGATTTTGGAATTGGTGCCCAGTATTAGAATTATATGTTCCTTGATTCCAATATAACTTTAGATGGTTCCTCCAACCTTGATTATATGTTTGAGAAAACAGGTTATTATTTGATCTTTGAAATGTAGCATTAGCAGATTCTTGACCTTGAGGACCACCTATGAAGGGGCATTCCTTAGATAGATGAAAGGAATCTTGAAAGTTTGAACAGGGAGAGGACTGACTGGCTAGTTGGATAGGGGAAGGGTTCTTGACTTGCATTGTCTCCAGCGTGCGCCGGATAGCAGCTAATTGTGCTTCCACACCGATAGAAGCTTCCACGACGTGCATCCCTCCCTTGGATATAGTTATCGCCCTTTCGTTTGTCCCTTCCTATTACATAGTCTTATTAGATAACTCTTCTAAAGAGCTCCATGTATCATCCTCTCGTTTGTTCATGAAATTTCCTTGGCACATCGATTCAAGCATCACTTTGGATTCTAACCCGTCATACACTATTTGGAAAAGTTCCCACTTGGCTATCCTGTGATGTGGACTGTAGCGTCTTGAAAAGTCGTTTTGGTGTTTTCCTGAAATTCGGTGAAAATTCGGTATTTTTCCGAAAACCGTCTTTCTTGTTATTTTGCAGTTTAGGGCTAATTATACCTTAAATGGATAGGTAATTACTTGTTTTTAGTAACTAATGAGTTAATTATGAAATTTTGGTCATTTAAAAATTTTTCCCTATTTTTCAATTTTTTAATATTATTTTAAGCCGGTAAGAAAATACATTAAATAAGCGATAAATACAAATTTTTCCGGGCTAATTTTAATCTCTAAAATTATGATAATTATATTCTAGTGATAACATGAATTTTAAGTAATTTATTTTGATTTTTAACAAATTTCTATGTTATGAAACGAATTTATTGAATTTTGAGCTAAAACTTGCAATTTTTGAGTTGTAGGGGGCCTTTTTGCATAAAATTTCTTTTGTAAAACCCCTCTCTCATTTCCCTCAGCCCTAGGACAGCCCAACCATGACCAAGTCCAGAAAATT
Organism: Agapanthus africanus; assembly: GCA_030015575.1. Classification (NCBI taxonomy): domain Eukaryota; kingdom Viridiplantae; phylum Streptophyta; class Magnoliopsida; order Asparagales; family Amaryllidaceae; genus Agapanthus; species Agapanthus africanus. The sequence continues at coordinate 76,830,258 of JASDDO010000019.1, forward strand.
CTGATCTCTTTTCTTTAGTTGTTTCTTGAGTTGAATTAAGGGGTTTTTTGGATTTATTTTAATTTATAATGGATAAAGTATGATACATTGACCTTGGAACTTGACCCTTGACCTTCCCACTCACCCCACACCCTCCCCCATACCTCCTACCTGGCCGAAACCTGCACCCCTCTTCCTCATCTCTTTTCTTTGCATTTTTCTTCAATTTCCTTCAAGAAAATACATCAAATCCATGAATTAATTCCAAAAATCCAAACAAAATCCTTATGCTATCATTATCCTTAGCCATTCTTGCTTGAATCTTGGAGCTAGGAAGCCATTCCTTGGAGCAAATTCTCTTGCTTGATCCATTGATCAAGAGGTATAATTCTCATCAAGTTGCTTTCTTTTGCTAAAAAATTCCTTTAATTGTATGGTTAGTGTTAAAAGTTAGCTTATTTCTAATCTAGTTTAAAAGAGTAGTTTGTTTAAATTAGGGTTTTGAAGCCATGATAATTAATTAAGTTGTTTATTAGTTAATCTAGTTGTTAGTGAACTAATCTATATGGTTACCTTGTTATGTAGTCTTTAATTATGCTAATTTAGGTAATTTTAGAAGTTGATTTTAGTTGTAAATTGTTGTCTTAAATTTTCAAGAGAAGGTTTTTGTATGGAATTGATATTTGAAACTTGATTAGTGAGTTGATTAAGTTTTAGAAAGCATTACTTAATTGATTTAAACCTAATTTGCTATCTAGTGTTTTGCTAACCTTAATCTAAGAGGTGAACTTGCTAATTGGGGTTGAAATTAGTGTTAATTAAGTTTTTCAAGTATGGTTTTTGATTTGCAATTGCTATTTATAAAAATCAAGAAAGGGTTTGGTTGTGGAATATAGGTTTTGGAGCATGGTTAATGTGTTGTAATTAGTGGGTGTGGATTGCTTGTAGTGTGCTTGGGTGAGTATGCTTTATTGTAGTCGTTTTGTCGCAAATCGGCGATTTTTGCACCGATTTTTGGAATGTATATGCTTACTAGATTTTTATATAAATTATGTGATGGACTATTTTTGATATCTTGATGATTGTAATGGCTTGTCCTACGACTTTTAGGATGCGTGAGTGCGGTTTTTGGGTAGTCGGGTTTTAGTTTTGCCGGGTGACCCAAATCGGCGTTTTTGGCAGTTTTTGCGATTTTCGCGTGTGTTCCGCGCACTTTGTGCACGTTGTACCTAGCTAGCGAACTTTAGTAGTTTCGTTGGGGTTTGCGTCGTTCTTGATATGTAACCTTATAATTGGTAATGATGTAAATTCCAGGTTCGGTCGCGGAAACGTCAGACGCGGCGCGAAAGGGAAAGGCGGTGATTGGACACAGCTAGCCAGGGATCCCGGTGAGTAGATTTAACATCTACGGGGGACGATCTTCTGGATGGCGCAAGTCGCCCGATAGATTTAGTAAACTGAAAATAAAATAGTAAACTGGATAACCACTTGTGACATTAGAATAATAATACTGGCATGATAATTGCTGCAATTAGATCAATATGTTATACCCATATACGCAAACTCAATTGTAGGACACATGCACCATTACCAGGTTTTTATATGCAGCACGAGCACTATTCATGTTTACACACACACCCTGGTAATTGCCATGCCACCACACTAGATAACATTTAAATTTAAACCTTTTACTAATTGATACTTAAACTGGTGCTATTGCCTTTAATTCCTTAAAATGAAACCGTAGAATTGCTATTCATGTGCATGTACTTCATCATATTAATTGTTCATGCTTAATCCATTAATCACACATCGCAACTTGATTATTGATATCATATGCATTCATTATCACTGATATATGCACTTATGAGGATTTCTTGAGATTTTATGATATTGCTGGATTTCGGGGGAAAGCCGCAAAATTTCCAAACTTATGATATTTTTAAAACATGTAAATTGCGGTTTTCTAGTGATGTAAGTGTCGTCCACCATGAGTTTGCTGTGGCTTTGGAAATCCGTGTCGAGGAGTGGAGGAACCGGCACGGGTACATGGTGGGCCCGGTAAGGTACCCCGGGGCAAGAGGAATGTGGTGATGACGTTGAGCCTGGCAGGGGACGGATTACCTACCGGTGACTGTTTGGGACGGCGGATATCCAGAGGATACCGACCGTGGCCGCTAGATGATGAGATATTGATATTTGAGATGGGTCAGCCGGACGGCTGAGGTCAGCGATACATTTATGAGATTTGAGACAGCTTTTGGGGTGTCGTTGCTGGACACCGGTTTTCGTCGATTCATTGACATTTGCTGGCATTCTAAAAGAGTTTCAAAAACAACATCTGATTAAATATTTTTATATATAAACCTATTGAGACCTCAGATATTCATGTTGCATACATATTCGTACACTGATGTTGTATACACACCTGCTAGTATATCCATATTGCATACATACTCGCCATTATGTCCTGCCTTACCTGTATATAGATGCTAGGATGCTTGTGTGCATGCATTCGATAGCCTGTGTAAATGTTATTTATTACTCACGAGTTGGCAACTCACCCCCGTTGTGCCATAGCCTGTTGCAGGTCCGCTCCGTCAGTTCAGTAGCGGCGGGTGCGCTTGCTTCTTTTGCCTCTTTTGCCTGGACTCGAGATTTGCTCATAGGTGGGTTATGTTAATATTTTTGTACCACCTTGTATATTCTTTGCATCTAGTGTACTCCATCTACTGTTTCTACCAGATTATTGTATATTGACCTAGAGATGAGACTGTGAGGTTTGTGGATTTTATGCTGTATTTTGGGGGTCGAGCTCACTTGAGCCGACATGCTACTTTTTCATGCTTCCTTATGCTTTATTATGATTATTATGCTTGCTGTCATTTACATTGCGTGGGATTTGTGACCGCCTTATGGCGAAGAGCTAGCTCCCGCTTGGGGATGCCCTATTTTGTTGGATTCATGTATATATTTTGTTGTACCCATTTTTGGGGGTCAGTATTTACAAAGGAAACTCTGCCGAAATTTTCGGGAAAAATTGGTATTGTTTTTAAAAAGGGTTTTACATGACTTATTTGATAACTCGCTTTCAATTGATTGGTTTTTCTTCACTCTTTTGCTTAATTGGTTTTGTTTTCTGGGCTTTGGCTTACTTATTTTACGGACGTCTTTAGACGTTTCGTAAACTTAAGTGCCAGTCACGTTCCGTACCCTGCGGGTCGTGACATGGACATTTAATTAGGAGGTCTTTAAAACGTTCAAAATATTTCCAAAAAGACTTTCTTTAAGATGTTTTAGTGAATTCCTCCTCAATTTTAAGATGTTCCAAACAAATCCCCCCGATTGAATAAATATCCTAATTTCATTCCTAAATTTAGTTGTTTTAAAATGGGGGTAGAATTTATTTAAGAAAGTTTTAGTGAATTCCTCCCAATTATGGATAGTATTAACTAGAATACTATAAAGCCAATGATTGGTTTTATCAGTGAGTGCAAAAGGTATGAGTCCAATCTTTACTGCATCTGCATTTAATTGTTTCAATTTTAGCATTTGGCATAGGTCCTCAAGTTCCTGAATAAAGACGTATGTATCTTCCGATTCAAGACCATGGAATTTAAAAAGAGAGTTTATGAAAGCAGATTTAATCTCATAGTTGTCACAGCGGCTGGCGGCAACACAATGCAGGAAGGTAAACAAGTACGAATGGGATAGCATCTATCTTATAGCTGTAACATTTTAAAAATCGTTTAGGTTAATTTTCCCGATAATCGGTAATATAACTCTTGTTTTCCTTAAAACTCAGTTACCATTATTTTTCCACATAGACTTAAACATACATATTTTAGCTATGTAATTACTAGTATTTGGTATTTATTTAGTCACTTATAAATTGCTGGTTTACTTAAATATTTTCCTTAATTAATTATTTTAAATATTACTTTAAGTTTTCACTTATAAATTTAATTAGTGATAATTACAAATTAGAATGGGTTAAGTACACATTAGTGCACCATGACAACTTAAAAATCAAGTTTGTAACATACTCTTTCCTTCTCAAATTGTCTCCATGGTTCTAGAAAATTCAAGGGTTAACTAGGAAAATAAAACTTAATTAAGAAAAGGAAATTAATAGATGTGAAATGGGGGTTTTCTTGACTTGACCTCACACACAGTCGCTTACCCCTCTTCCTCCCCAAGTGGTGGCCGAGCCTAAGCCTGCTGCCCTTCCCCATTTCTTCACCTCATTTCCACTTCAAAAATCCTCAATTTTCATCAAAAATCCACACAAAAATCTCACTAATTCATAGTTAAATATTCACCCAATATTCCTTGGCTTAAACTAGCTTGGATCTAGAAGCAAGATGACATTTTGGAAGGCTAAGTTTGCAAGTTTGATCTCAAAATTTTAGAGGTATAAATCTTAACCCTATGGTTAAATTGTTGGTTAATTACTTTAATCAAATTTAATTAGGTTTAAATATGGTTATAATTGCAAGATTTAGTTTTTAAAGAGAGGGGTTTGGGTTCAAGTTAGGATTTTTATCACTTGATTTTGGTTGCAATGTGTAGTTTAATATTTTAAGACTTGCAAAATCTAACCTAGTTGTTAATTTGATAATTGTTACTTTTAAATTGTCCTAATTAAATATTCTTGCAAACTAAATTCATGATTAATGTAAATAGGTGAGATTAAAAATTTGTTAATAATTGTGTAGCCTAATTAAGTTATTAAGTGAACATTTTGGCCACTAGATTTGCTAAAATATCTAGATTTGCACTAAAATGGTTAAGTGTTGCTTACTAGGTTTTGGGAATAAATGGATTTTAATTAAATTTGAGGTTGGAATGATTTACTACCTATTTCCTAATATATTTAGTGTGTTGTGAATGCGCGATTCGTACGATCGGGTTCTAGGCTTGGTGGTTGTCACATATAGTGATCCTAATTGTGGTTTGTAGCGTTGTCGTGAGCACGTTTTGTGCACCAAGTGCGTGCGCGTCTAGTTAGTGCGCGTTGGTTGTTTTGTATCATTCGTGTCCACGATTATTTATATATCTATCCTTTTATTTACTTGTGTGTGATTCTAGGATCGGGTGCAGAGACGGCGGACATGGCGCAGAAAGGAAAGGCTGTGATTGGATCAGATTAGCCGAGGCGTCCCAGTGAGTAGATATACACATTTATGGGGGGATCGTCTGGATGGCGCGAGGCGCCCGATAGTTAGGATTACTAGTAGTTCTTGTATTTATATGCGTAGTCTCCTAGTCATTCATCTCATTGCATTGCAATATCTTATATACATATGATATTATCTCATGGGACACTTGCACCATTACCATTGGTCCAAGACGCACGTGCACTATTTTATGTGAACACACACGCTATTGGTAATTGCTATGTCACGAATACTATAGAACTTACTTAGAATCGGTATCTGTGCATTTGCATCATATATAATCTGTAGACTGGTACTTGTATATTCATTTTATCAGGATGGATACGTAGGATTGTTAGTCATATATACATATCTCTTTGCATCATGATTCATGCATAGCATCCGGCCGTACTTCACATGATATATATACTATCCGATTATAGACATCCATCATCGCCGACATGTTTACATATTGTGATTCTTCTCGAGAATTTCAGTATTTATGAGATTTCTGGATTTTGGGGAAAACCGCAAGAATTTTATAAACCTATTATCATTTTAAAATAGAAATTTGCGGTTTTCTCGTGATATGATGTGTGTTGCGTCCACCATATGTTTTCTCGGTTCTTGAGCTGTATCATATACCCGATTTAAGGAGGGGGATGCACTGTCTGCGGGTACATGGTGGACCCGGTGCGGTACCTTGGGGCAAGAAGATCACATAGAAGGCGTTGAGCCCGACAGGGGAGCACTACCGACCGATTATTATTGACGCGGTGGATATTCGGAGGATACCGACCCTGGTCGTGAGATTTGATGATATGGGCCGATCCGGACTGACGGAGCCCGAGATATTAAGATATTGAGACATTGAGACATTGAGATATTGAGACGTAGAGATGTTGAGATATACATATATTGTGTCAATACTTGACACGGATTTTCTGTTGATTTCGTTGATGATACTTCAGTTTATTTCACAGAAGTTTTACTAAGATAAGATTACAGATTTTCTCATACCAGACATATTCAGATTTCGGGTTTGATTATGCATTCATGTTATATTCATACTAGTGCATCGCATCGTATTGATATATGTGAGATGTGACGCATTTACATGCATGCTTACGATAGACTTATTGATGTTACTTACTACTTACGAGTTGGTAACTCACCCCCGTTGTGCTACAGTATCTTGCAGGTCCGACCCGTCAGCATAGTAGCGACGGGCGTACTTCTTCTTTTCCTTGGACTTGCGGCTTTGCTCGTAGGTGGGTTGCGAGGATACTTTTGTTCCACCTTGTTTTGTTATTTGTATATAGTATTCTCTATCTACCGCTTCGATTATTGTATATGTTACTTAGAGGTATGACAGTGAGATCAATATATGTGTTGTTTTTCTGGTGTCGAGCTCACTTGGGGTCGGCGTGATGTTTTTTTATTTTCGTGCTTTTATATGCTTATTTTTTCACTACTATGAAATATATGTTGCGTGTGCTTGTGATTCCGCCATTGGCGAAGAGCTAGCTCCCGCTTGGGGATGCCGTTATCCTTTACTTGTGTATTTTCATGTGTTGTACCCGTTTGGGGGCCAGTATTTACAAAGGAAACTCTGCCAAAATTTATGGGAAAATTTGATGTTTAAAATGTTTTAATGTGACTTTATTTTACTAAAACCACCTGTTAAGTTAAGTTTTCCTTCACTCTATTGCTTTTAAACGGTTTAGATTTCTGGGGTTTGGCTTACTCAGATTACGTTACGCCTTTAGACGTTTCGTAATTTAAGTGCCAGTCACGTTCCGTACCTTCGGGTCATGACAAATATGGTATCAGAGCGATAGGTTTTACCTTTCTGAGTGTAGAATTACCCTTGGTAGATGGAGTAGGTGACTTAAGCAGAATGACGTAGCGTGTGCATGTTCCGCGGCATACTTACGATACGGTACTCCGCCAAAGTAACCTTAGGATATATATTTGCTTGTACTACTTTCCTTGATTCCATATGTCCTCTTGTTTCGATCGCAATGTTCCTATCAATCATGTTTCTTGTTCCAGCCACTATGCAGCCGAAGACTACGAGGGCCAGAGGGCTGCCGCCGGGGATGAGATTGGAGCGGGCTCGTCCAAGATAAGGACCGACCAGGGTGGTATGCCTACCCCTCAGGGACAGAGTGATCCGCCTTCTCCAGGATAGATAGCTAGGCTAGAGTCGAGTATTCAGGACTTGTGACAGATGGTCGGATTGTTAGTTGAGGTTAGCCGAGCTCCGAGAGCCGATGATGTCCCTTCCATTTCAGGGACTGTGATTGTACCTGCTGCACAGGCAGCTGTTCCTGTTGTTACCGAGACTATTTCCGTATCTTTACAGGAGTTTTTGAGGCTGAAGCCTCTAGTTTTACTGGCACAGATGTGGCGGAGGATCCGCAAACAATCCTCGACAGGATGGCTAGGATTTTTCGTTCACAGAGATGTTCTGACAAGATATGGATTGAGCTTGCGAGTTTTTGTCTAGAGAGGTCTTGCTCAGACGTGGTGTGAGTCAATCGAAAGATGCCAAGCTGCAGATCTACTTCCTATGACTTGGGATGAGTTCACAGCTGTATTTCTTGCTCGTTTCCTTCCGGAGAGCGTTCGAGATGCTCGAGCCCGTGGTTTGGAGTCTTTGCGCAAGACTCCTGGGATGACAGAGTCCGAGTACGACATTTAGTTACTCAGCTGTCCCGATATGCTCCTTACCTGGTGGACACTGAAGAGAAACCGGTAAAGAGGTTTGTGCGGGAATTGAACATGCAGTTATTTCTTGCTATCGGCGCCCAGTATTTTGACACTTACGCTACTAATATGGACGCGGTCTTACTGTTGGAGGAGCGCATTTCTGATACTTCGGTTGTTTCTGGGCCGAAATGGATTTGTACCGGTATGCCAGCTCAGAGGCGGTTAAGTAGACGTCGTGACAGGTATTATTTCAGTATTTTCTTTTGATGCGCATATTTCTTTTGTTGTTTGAACATGTATCTAGACACTTGTACCGAGATTGGACTGAGAGTCATCCTTGCTTGATCTGTCGCTTGTTGTGATTTCTCCCGTAGGCGAGTCTTTTGGTCGCTCGATACGTTTTTCATTCGTGTTTTTTTTGTTCATATCGGAGATAGGGATTCTTCTATCAATTTTATTTTTCTCGATATGTTAGTCTTTGACGTTCTTCTGGGCATGGATTAGTTAGCCACGTGTTATGCATCCATGGACTGCCGTGAGAAGGCAGTCAGATTTAGTTTTCCGGGTGAGCCAGTTCTGGTCATTCAGGGAGATCGTAGCGTCACCCTTCCCAGCTTGATTTCTTCTCTTCGCGTTGGTCAGTTCTTGAGGAAAGGATGTCAGGGATTCTTAGCGTATGTTCGAGTTGTTGGAGCCGTAGAGGTCCCGTTAGACCAGGTCCCGATTGTGAGAGAGTTTCCCGATGTCTTTCCTGACCAGCTGCCTGGTTTGTCGCCAGAGCGCGATATTGAGTTCTGCTTTGACTTGATTCCCGTCACAGAGCCTTTTTCTATACTGCTGTATCGGATGGACCCTGCGGATCTTAAAGAACTGAAGGATCAGTTGCAAGATTTGTTGGATAAAGGGCTCGTTCATCCGAGTGTGTCACCTTGGGGAGCTCTTGTCCTGTTCGTCAAGAAGAAAGATGGCAGTTTGTGTTGGTGCATCGATTATCGTCAGTTGAATCGGGTTACTGGGCAGAACAAATATCCCTTACCTCGCATCGACGATTTATTTGATTAGCTCCAGGGTGTGGGACATTTCTCGAAGATTGACTTGCGATCAGGTTACCATCAGTTGCGGGGTTGGAAGGATGATATTCCGAAGACTGCTTTTCGCATGCGCTACGGGCATTATGAGTTTTTGGTGATGTCTTTCGGGCTCACCAATTCCCCGGCAGCGTTCATGGATTGGATGAACTATATATTCAGGTCATTTCTTGATTAGTTATCAAGTTCGTTGATTACATTTTAGTACATTTTTGGAGCCGAGGGGAGTCTGGGTAGGCAGATTTTGAGGGAGCACCAGCTATTCACTAAATTATCCATGTGTGTTTCTGGATGGATAGTGTTGACTTCTTGGGTCACGTGGTTACGGGAAATAGTATACGTGTAGACCCGAAGAAGATCGAGGTCGTTTAGCACTGGCCCAGACCTGTACCGGTGACGGAGGTTCGCATCCTTTTAGGTTTGGCCGGATATTATCGACGCTTTATTAGGATTTTTCTCGTGTAGCTGTACCGTTGACCGGGTTGACCCGGAAGGGATTCCTTTTTCTTTGGACCGAGGCATGCGAGCAGAGCTTTCAGCAGTTAAAGACTCGTTTGACTACGGTGCCAGTATTATTTTTGCCTTCAGGATCAGGCGGTGTTGTTGGTTATTGCGATACTTCTCGACAGTTGAAGAAGCATGAGCAGAACTATCCTACGCATGACTTGGAGATGGTTGCGGTGGTTTTTACACTTAAGATCTGGGGACACTACAACTTTCAGCAGTGAGATTTGAAATTGTGACAGCGCCGTTGGATAGAGCAAGTAAAAGACTATGACTGCGAGACTCTTTACCATCCGGGTAAGGCGAATAATGTGGCAGATGCTTTGAGTCGGAGGCCCGGAGGTAGCTTTTCTTGTTTGAGCACAGTTCAGAGACAGTCGACGGCAGATTAGCAGATTCTTTGTGACAGCCTAGTACAGTTCGAATTACGTCGACCGAGGCACAACTTGCCCGTGTCTGTGCATGTCCACAGTTATTTGACCGTATCCGCGAGGCATAGCCCAGCGATGCCCGTTTGTCAGAGATCATGGGGTAGGTTAGACACGGCAGAGATTTAGAGTTCGTGACCGATGATCAGGAAGTATTACGATTTGGGACTCGACTGTGTGTTCTAGATTCCGAGGGACTGAGACGCAAGATTTTTGAGGAGGCGCATCAGTCAGCATATAGTGTTCATCCAGGTTCCACCAAGATGTATTATGATTTGAGAGAAGTCTACTGGTGTGAAGGGATGAAGTGAGATGTCACAGATTTTGTTTCGAGATGCTGACTTGTCAGCAAGTCAAGGCCGAGCATCAGGGGTCAACAGGAGAGTTACAACCTTTGCCCATTCCGGAGTGAAAATAGGAGCAGATCTCTATAAATTTTATCATGGGTCTATCAAGGACCAGTTGAGGGTATGACTCCATTTGGGTGATTGTAGACCGATTAACGAAAGCTGCTTACTTTCTGCCAATAAATACCACATTCGGATTCGTTCAGTATGCTCAGATATATGTTGATGAGAATGTGTGACTACATGGCGTTCTGACTTGTATTGTGTCCAACAGGGGCACCCAGTTCACCAGCCGACTATTGTAGAAACTTCAAGAGACTTTGGACACCAATTGGGTTTCAGTGTGGTTTTCCATCCGCAGATCCACGGTCAATCAGAGCGGACAATTCAGATTCTTGAGGATATGCTCCGAGCTTGCGTTCTAGATTTCGTGGCAGTTGGGATCGTCATTTTGTTGGATATAGTGCCCTCGGAGTCAATTATTGGATCGTAGGAACGTGATTGCAATGATTGATGGAGGACCTATACCGGTAGGACAGTCTTACTCAAGATGATAGTATGCTATCTGGTTTATCTTTATCATCGTGTACATGCTTTAGGTGACATTACAGGTCACTATTACACATTGATAGAGCCCTTAGGATTTTTCCTTGACTACCAGCAGTATGATGGCGATCATATACGTGAGAGTTGGGTAGTCTATAAGCACATCCTTAAAGTGGTCCCTAGTCATGGGAGTTTCGAGACTGGGTATCGATACTCCATTAGTAGACTAGTGTATAAAGTCGAGACCCCGACGAGGGGCGGTGGATGGTCTCACAAGACATTGGTGTCAGTTGGATCACCTAAGATGTATACAGGTGCTCATTGGGTTATGAGTACACCGGACAGGACTCGCCGGGAACATGCTAATAGGTATTATACCTGACGTCAGATAGCAGTTCCCTGGTGACATGTGTACAGGTTAGTTCATCGACCTGAGATCGTCATTTGTCTCGTTTGAGTTCCCACTATGCTTTGATTACTACCCTACCACGGCTCAAAGGAGTCATGCAAATAGGTTTTAGTTGGGTATAGTCCCGAGCCACATGGAGGCAGTGAGCAGATTGGAAGGGGTTTCGTCTCTCCCGGTATTGGGGGTAAGATCGCGCTGTGTCTAGGAGAGCCATTACACGAAGTCCTTGGCAAAGGCAGGAGATTTACTAGTAGGTATTCCAGTAGTATCTCAGGGTGTTCTGGGCTACACTCCGACACGACTTGTACCGCTTTTGGGGGTCTGACTTTTACCAACCCCTAGGCCCGACATGCGATGCTCATAGACGAACGGACCAGACTGTATGGATATTGTCACTGACAGGCTCACTAGGGTGTCAGGATGAGTTAGCTCATCGACCTCCATTTTGGTAAATACCTGGTAGCCCGTTACGTACGGCTAGTACCACTGATGTGCTAGTGGTTAAATCCACAGCCAAAGTATTGACGAGTCTTTAGAGTCCCCCACAGACAGTTTCTCAAGTTTCGGGTGAAACGTTGTAGAGGCCGTATGATATATGGCAGGGTTCGATCATATACGTGCAGTAGTGCACGCATCATGATCGGGCGGATCATACTAGTGGGCTTTAGTTTAAGCCGGATCCTAGTATTAGATTTTTTGGATTACTTTAGTCTCATCGCATTCGCATTCAGTCGGAATGCGGATGCAGGTGTGTATATACAGATGAGGGGCATCCTTGTGATCCGTCACGAGTTTACTTTAGATGTTGCCGTATCTTTTTATTGTTGTAAACATTTGGGTTAATGTTTACAAATGGAAATAATGAGCTAAAAATCATGATTATGAGCATTAATTGTGACACATGCACAAGTGGTGACTCATGGTCTTTTTCTTTGTGCATGTGTCATATTATTTGATTGATTTTTGGTTGATATGATAAGAAGAGAGAGAGAGAGGGCAGCCAAGAGGGGAGAGTTTGCTCTTGTATTATTTTCATCTCACTCTCTCATTTTATCATACAACATAAGAAAAAGAAAGGCTCCTCTTCTTCTTCTTCCTCTAGCTCACCATTTCCATTAATGGCTTCATCTTCAACCTCCATCCATACACTCTCATGCGTTGAGAATCAATAGATGCAAGAGACAAAGTAATTACACACATTCTATACATCACCTTGGACACGTCGGCTAGCAAACTTCGTGTTCGAGTTGCTTCGGACGAAGCGGGAGCCCGTAAAAAGACTCGAAGATGTCGTGCCCTTTCCGACGAGGAGACCGGAGATCGGAGATGCCGTGAAGAGCTTGGGTTGGTGGCCAAAGACCGAAGGACACGGATCGATCGGTATAGCTTTTCTAACTTTTCTCTAGTTAGCTAGTTATAGGTTAATGGTTCGATCCGGGATTAAAGTCTGCGATAGCGCCGGTTTCTAGTTTAGAAAAAAGTTTTTGTTTCCGCATTTTGGCCTCGGACAGACGGCCGAGGCGCTACCGTAGACTTACATGGTATCAGAGCCACGCCATTAACCTTTACTAGCTTGCTCTAACATGTTTAAAACATCGATCGAACGAAATTTTCAAAACCGCGATTCCAATTTATGCAGTTTCTGTCGAATTTTTTTTGTCGTCGAAAAATTATTTTGAGTTTGTCAGAAAATCAGGCAGGCTTTTCTAAGACCACTGCAGAAATTTTGTGGAGTGATCTCACTGTAGCACTGTGGAACTGCGGCCGTACCCACATTTTGGCCGCGGTTCCTCCGTAGTACTGTAGCTTTACTGCACCAAATTTTCTACAGTGGTCTCTGACTTGGAATTGGGGTTTCTGGTATTTTTAGTTTTGGCCCAAATTATTTTGAGTGCTGGATTTGTGCTTGGGGCCCACTTCGGGAATTTTTGTCGATCGAAAAAATTTAAATATGTTAGTTTACAGTACTTACATTATACCTGCGACCGTGAATGCCATTTGATCGGTAAATCTTGTCTAATTGCTATAGCCCTTTTAGACGGATTTGCGAACGTGACATTCACGTTGATGTTCTGTATTGTGCTGTGATGTTGCAGATTTGTCATGGTGGATAGCCTGGTTGCAATGGTAGTACAGTTTGGTTATATTTGTACATTTGATATTGCGGGGCGAGCGTCCGACATGTGGACTGCCGTCACTGCCTGTTTGTATATTATTCTTTTGGGGCACGACCGGGCTGAGGTCGATGTACCCGTTGTATATATATTTTGCTTTCTGTACTAGGATTACCCCACGGTGGGGTGCACGGATAGCCGGGTTCTAGAGGGCAACGGGCCCGCATCTCATGGCTTTAAGACGGAGGGGGCTTCACTCTAGAATTGGCGGGCTATTCGCCGTACTCGTATGGGGCATAGGTTGACCTAAGGAGGGGTGCTCAAGTTACCGGATTCCGTGAAATGCTGGGTGGTCCATTCACTTTGTTGAAGGGGGCTGTCTCACTTTAGGTTTTAGCGGGTAACTTGCCGCGCCCGTAAGGGTCTAGGATTTCATTGCACAGGCTATCCACACGATCAGGGGAACGTCGGGTTTCAGTACCGGCTCTATGAAACCCGGGGATCCCAGATTATCTGTACTGTTCTGTGATGCTTATTACTCTCTGTGATGTTGCATTTATCACGCCTGGAGAGATTATTATATATTGATATATATACTAGTAGATGTTGTATATATTTTACACCCGCGGTAGTCCAGTCCCCGCTCTGTCGTTAGTTAAGTAACCTAACGGGTGATGACGGGACCCAGTGGCGAATGCGGATGGCATATACGTACATCATATTTTCGTTCTTTTGTGGTGTGATTAATTGATGGGACTGCATTGATTTGGATCAATGGAAGCTAAACAAACCTGTTTGATGTTGTTGGAACACTTTTCAAAAAGCTGTTATTGCAAGGACGTTCTCTTTTGTTTTGCACAGTGGTATTCGGTTATGAATATCCAGCACCTCAGTCGACGAGGCAAGGGCCGAGATCCCTTCACCGGGAGTGACCCCTTGGACAGAAGTTTGCGTCAGGGTAATAACTTCACTATAGTCGATTGCCTTTTTGCTTTGCATCGCGGTATTCAGTTGGAATATCCTGCACCTCATTCTACAGGGAAAGAGCCGAGATCCCTTCACCGGGAGTGATCTCTTTAGCAAAGGTTTTCGCCACTATATTTTTATAAAAAGCTATCCAGTTCCTTCAACGTTATCAAGTTCATTACGTTAAAGGTTTTGCCAAAAACCATTCGTAGCCCTCCGTCATTTCAGACGGGTAGCACTTAGTATTCATGCTGTGTTTGTTGGCCTTCGTCATGGCATAGTGTATGGTAGCTATTTGTTATTTTTCTGCTGCATAGATAGATGTGTTGGCTTGGAACAGTCGTACAACCTTGTTGGCCCTAGTCAAGGGCTTGTACGGGTGGGTTCAAATTAACCTGGACAATGACGGGTAGAACTTGACATGTGACTTATGATTTGTTGGCCTTCGTCAAGGTCATAAGAGCATGGGGTAAAAATCACATCGGGAGTTTCTAAAGAAACTAAAACTTGCCAGATATGCGCATACCTTCTGGAGTGTGATAACGTGAGTGGATTCCATCACGTTATCATGCGATGATAGTTGGATCCCGATTCCTACTGATGAGTTGGTTTACTCCTCGGGTGATCCCGACTAATTCTTCATTCAGGTTTGGAGGAGAATTTAAGGATACAGTTTGAGGTTTCCTGATTAGATAAATTCATAACCATTCTGATCTAGATTAGAGTGCACGCAGAGTGTTTCTTTTCTCTCTCTCTTTGGCAGCGACCATGACCCGACCCTTGACTATGACTCAGTGACCAAGTTAACCGAATTTTCTTAAAACACTGGCTTTTGGATTGTCAGAGTTGCATACCTCATTGCCACTCCTACTTTTACCCTTTTTCTCCGGTACATTTCGTATCACTACGAACGTCCACTTCCATTGGATAAAACCATCGTATGGTTATATACGAACTCGAAGGAACTTGTTCCAGATTCGAGGATGGTTTCCAGTTCTGGAGAAAATGGATATGATTAATCAGTTGTCTTTTCCTTTTACCTTCTCTCAGGTTATGAGTGCTCCTTGGATTAGGACGGTACACCTATTACGCTAATTGGATAGTCTTCATCCAAACCATAGGCAGGTGCTGAAAGGTAGAGCATGAAGAAAACCATTTAGCCTAAAAGGTGTACAGAAGGTATTAAGTAAAGACAAATAAAGAGATTAGTAAGAGGGCAAAGTAAATTGCGACTGCTATTTACGAACAAACCAAGTATTTCATCGCCAATCCTACTTCACCTTTGTATTTCTCCAGAACACTCCGTATCACTACGAAGATACACAGTTATTTGGATACTCCATCGTATGGTTATATACGAACTCGAAGGGACTTGTTCCAGTTCGGGGATGGATTCTGGTTCAGGAGAAATAGGAATAAGGTTTTATTCAGTTGTCTTTTATTTTCACCTTCTCTCAGGTTACGAGTACTCCTAGGATTAGGAGAGTACACCCATTATGCTTATTGGATAGTCTTCTTCCAAACCATAGGCTGGTGCCGAACGGTAGGGAGGGAAGAAAACCATTTAGCCTAATAGGGTGTACAGAAGGTAATGACTAAAGACATATTAAGGGATTTGGAGAGATGGCAAAGAAATATATGGTTACAGTTGTGAATCTGATAATGGAAGAGGCATTACTAGGAATACCCGGATACCCCTTCGAAACATTTACATGTTTCAGTTTCACTGTGTATTGTTAAAAGAAAACTGATTTCCCAATTAGCCCTTGCTCCAGGGTATGTATTTATCAGGTTTGATTCTCACATCTATATGGTTTTACAGATGATGAGTGGGAGTAAGTTATTGGGAATTGAGTGATCATCCTCATTATATCGGGATTCGTTGTAATTGGTGATATTTGAGGAAATCGCCTAGGTTGTTTGCCGGACGGCAAATATTTGGTTTTGAATATCCATTGTTAAGCACCAATTTCAAATTGATATATCTGTACGTTTATTTTTATAAAGTGAGATATAACTTTTTGAAATTATGTCTATGACATTTACCTATATCAGTGGATGGTTAGGTAAGGAGCATTAAACAGCGGTGTAATTCTTCTTAACCATAAGTACAGTTTTCAACCTACGACACACAGGGAATGCGTTATTAGACTCAGGGGACTTATACAGAGTATTGTATTTTGTCTAGTGTCCATGAGGACAGAGGGGTTGGTACTCGTACTATATTCTGTTTACTTATGACTTCTCTAGTTCTTAGACATGTGTTTCGTAGAAATGCAAGGTTTAAGTTTTGAGAAGTTATAGGTATAAGAATAAAGTAGAGAATCAGGTATTGCAAGTACTGGATTCTTCAAGGTGATCGAAAATGTAGATACTTGTGTATGGTATTCAGTTGATAATAATGATTATGAGAACTTGCTTCTCTTTCAGGTTACTCATATCTGGATGTATTCCTAAGTTGAGTAATGCTGATCGGCCTCTCTCCATTTAGTTGACATGCACTGGAGACAGCTGCATGATTTGAATCTGGTTCCAATTAAATCAGTGCTTCTGTTTCTATATTGGATATAGAATAGTTCATATCTTAACAATGTTAAGGTACGGGAAGTTGTTCGGCTTATGCTTAAAACAAGACTCTGGATAACTCAAGGCACGTTTCTGTAATGGCTGTTTGTGGGTTGACCTGGGCTATGACGAGGGTTGACTTTCTACCATCTGGAAGATCAATAGTGATATTGTTCTTGACTCGCCACAGTTTTGATAAAAATGGATTTTTTCATAAAACAGTAGTGGGAGTATGGTAGAACTGGAAGTGATTCCATAACCGCAAACGATTACTGAAAATTTGATAAGAACCTAAAGATTCGATTTGGTTTGACATTCCACTGGCCACTCCGCAGATATGGTGGGTAACCTCAGGCACCCGAGAGGTACTCCGATAGCCTCAAAGACGGTGACAAGGAGGTTCTTGTTTACCCAGACTTGCCATTGCTGTTGTTCCAGACTGTGAGACCCGGCAGGAGGATGAGTATAGCGTCGTTCTAAACTAGCTTTAGAAGTGTATGTGTATATGACTCTGCCAGAGGGTTGTCATAGTCAGTGGGAGCAGCGGAAGCATAGTGGACAAGTAGCTTATGTCTATTTATGGACTAAAGCAGATATAGCGGAGATAGATCATCTATTTCTGATATAACAGTCATAGGTTTGACCTCATCAGAATAGGAGATGGATCTGTTAAGAAGGTAGTAGGGTGTGATGTCCTGGTATTTGGATGACATACACAAAGTAGGAAGTGAAATTCCTATACTGCGATCGATTATACTTTGGTTGTCACACAGTGGTTTTTCCACATAGGACTTGGATATTATATCAGACATTCTGATTACTAGATCTATGGTTTTAGATCTAGATTTAGGAAGTATCCCAATCTGGGTAATTAGATAGCATTCTAAAGGTATTTAGAATGGATGACTCCTGGCATGGTGGTGTACCTGCAGGTGATGGAGTCACCCTCTCTAAAAGTGTCTTACAGACTAAAGGGGAGAGGGATGTGCATGATTGGCAAATCACTTGCTTAGGCAATTGAGTCAATCATAAGATGTCAAGTACCACACCAGACGTTGTTTTTGCACTAGATGCAATAAGTTGATATTAATCCTATCCTGGAGAAACGTTCGAAAGCAGTTTTAGAACATAAGTGGATATTCTAAGGATATGATAACGACAGCCTCCTTCAGAAGACGGTTATCATTCCAGGCTTCCAAGGTGAACTGGATGACAGAGTGACTGTCAGAGTAATTGTCGTCCCTCTGACGAGGGGCAGTAGTTTGGACAGGTGGTCCAAGCGGATACTGAGGGAGGCATGGCGCAGGATACTGATTAAATTCAGTTGATGATACAGTCTAAGAAGTTTGGATTTGGAGTTCATTTATGAACTAGGTCCCATCTGATATCCAGACATATTCTAAGACATGTATTGCTCATTTCGGGAGATAGCTTTCTCCATGAACTTGAGATAAAGAGAGACATAGAAAGAAACATCAGGGCGGATCCACTCACTGAGGCTATTCCTCGAACGCAATAGTTTCACAAACGGGCTTTGTGAGACTGATTAGTAGAGGAGTTGGGTGTTCGATATCACACGGGCTGTGAGTATGCGACATCGCAATAATTAGCCTTGAGTGCAAGTGGGAGATTGTTGGATATAGTGCCTTCGGAGTCAATTATTGGATCGCAGGCACGTGATTGTAATGATTGAGGGAGGACCTATACCGGTAGGACAGTCTTACTCAAGATGATATTATGCTATCTGGTTTATCTTTATCATCGTGTACATGCTTTAGGTGACATTACAGGTCATTATTACACATTGATAGAGCCCTTAGGATTTTTTCTTGACTACCAGCAGTATGATGGCGATCATATACGTGAGAGTTGAGTAGTCTATAAGCACATCCTTAAAGTGGTCCCTAATCATAGGAGTTTTGAGACTGGGCATCGATACTCAATTAGTAGACTAGTGTATATACTCGAGACCCCGACGAGGGGCGGTGGCTGGTCTCACAAGCCATTGGTGTCAGTTGGATCACCTAAGATATATACAGGTGCTCATTGGGTTATGAGTATACCGGACAGGACTCGCCGGGAACATGCTAATTGGTATTATACCTGACGTCAGATAGCAGTTCCCTGGTGACATGTGTACAGGTTAGTTCATCGACCTGAGATCGTCATTTGTCTCGTGTGAGTTCCCACTGTACTTTGATTACTACCCTACCATGGCTCAAAGGAGTCGTGCAAACAGGTTTTAGTTGGGTACAGTCCCGAGCCACATGGAGGCAGTGAGCGGATCGGCAGGGGTTTCTTCTCTTCCGGTATTGGGGGTGAGATCGCGCTGTGTCTAGGAGAGCCATTACACAAAGTCCTTGGCCAAGGCAGGAGATTTACTGGTAGGTATTCCAGTAGTATCTCAGGGTGTTCTGGGCTACACTCCGACACGACTTGTACCGCTTTTAGGGGTCTGACTTTTACCAACCCCTAGGCCCGACATGCGATGCTCATAGACTAACGGACCGGACTGTACGGATATTGTCACTGACATGCTCTGTATGGTGTCAGGATGAGTTAGCCCATCGACCTCCCTTTTGGTCAATACCTGGTAGCCCATTACGTACGGCTAGTACCACTGATGTGCTAGTGGTTAAATCCACAGCCAAAATATTGATGAGTCTTTAGAGTCCCCCACAGACAGTTTCTCAAGTTTCGGGCGAAACGTTGTAGAGGCAGTATGATATATGGCAGGGTTCGATCATATACGTGCAGTGGTGCACGCATCATGATCGGGCGGATCATACTAGTGGGTTTTGGTTTAAGCCGGATCCTAGTATTAGATTTGTTGGATTACTTTAGTCTCATCGCATTCGCATTCAGTCGGAATGCGGATGCAGGTATGTATATACAGATGATGGGTATCCTTGTGATCCGTCACGAGTTACTTTAGATGTTGCCGTATCTTTTTATTGTTGTAAACATTTGTGTTAATGTTTACAAATGGAAATAATGAGCTAAAAATCATGATTAGGAGCATTAATTGTGACACATGCACAAGTGGTGACTCATGGTCTTTTTCTTTGTGAATTTGTCACATTATTTGATTGTTTTTTGGTTGATATGATAAGAAGAGAGAGAGAAAGGGCAGCCAAGAGGGGAGAGTTTGCTCTTGTATTATTTTCATCTCACTCTCTCATTTTATCATACAACACAAGAAAAAGAAAGGCTCCTCCTCTTCTTCTTCCTCTAGCTCACCATTTCCATTAATGGCTTCATCTTCAACCTCCATCCATGCACTCTCATGCGTTGAGAATAAATGGATGCAAGAGACAAAGTGATCACACACATTCTCTACATCACCATGGACACGTCGGCTAGCAAACTTCATGTCCGAGTTGCTTCAGACGAAGCGGGAGCCCGTAAAAAGACTTGAAGATGTGGTGCCCTTTCCGACGAGGAGACCGGAGATCGGAGATGCCGCGAAGAGGTTGGGTTGGTGGCCAAAGACCGAAGGACACGGATCGATCGGTATAGCTTTTCTAACCCTTCTCTAGTTAGCTAGTTATAGGTTAATGGTTCGATCCGGGATTAAAGTCTGCGATAGCGCCGGTTTCTAGTTTAGAAAAAGTTTTCGTTTCCGCATTTTGGCCTCGCACAGACGGCCGGGGCGCTACCGTAGACTTACACATTTGCCCTTGAAAAAGTTTTCCTACAATAACGGTTTCCAGGAGACGATTCAGATGGCACCCTTCGAGGCGTTATATGGGAGGAGATGTCGATCGCCCGTTTGTTGGACAGAGCTCAGTGAGAGAAACATTTTAGGGCCGCAAATTGTGCAGGAGACGACCGAAAAGAGATTCGGTTGGTTCAAGATAGGGTTGTGGCGTGTTTTTCGTCATCCCATTGAGATAGGAATACGCGCACGCTTGTCAAGCGCATTACAGATTCCCCCTGCCTAGGGTAGGCTGGGGTTTATTGATCGTGGGGATCCGAATCTCCGGCAGCCGCGGACTAAGCTGCCGTTAATTACCCCTCGCCGTTGGAACGAGGGAACCTCCGATTGACGGTTTAAACTGGTAATGCAAACTCAAAGTGCAGTGTACGTGTGTTTTTGTTTTAAGGGGGCTTGGATATATCGGGAGCCACGTAGAGTATATGTATATCTGTACATATATATACATGTATACATATAAAAAAAAGGGAAAAAGCGCCCAAAGGACGCGTGGGGTCAGCGCCTTGAGCGCTGTGCGCTTAGGCGCTAGCGCGCCATGTGTCGGCATGTGGGCGCTTTGCGCTTGAGCATTGGGCGCTGGAGCGCAAGCGCGCCACGTGTCGGCACGTGGGCGCTTTGCGCTTGAGTGCAGGCGCGCTACGTGTCGGCACGTGGGCGCTTTGCGCTTAAGCACAGAGCGCTGGAGTGCTAGCGCACCACGTGTCGGCACATGGGCGCTTTGCGCTTGAGCACCGGGCGGCTGAGCGCCAGGTGCTCTAGCGCTCGGCGCCACGTGTCGTCACGTGGACGCTTTACGCTTGAGCGCTGGGCGCTCGAGCGCTCGCGCGCCACGTGTCTGCACGTGGGCGCTTGGCGCTTGAGCGCTGCGCGCCACGTGTCGGCACGTGGGCGCTTGGCGCTTGGCGCTTGAGCGTTTGGGCGCCGGCGAGAAAAAGTGGCTTTTAGCCCCAGAAATTCTCGAAAGAGAAATCAGAGTGGAGTTAAACTCCTAAGATGTTTTGGGGTTGATGAAAGGGGTTCTTCTTCTTTCTCCTCTGGTTGCTGGATCTTGAAGATCAAGAGATATGAGATTTTAAAAATCTCTTCTTTTTGAGATCTAATGGAAGATCTGAGTTCCCCTTTATGGGTTTTGTGGTGAAAAACTATTTAGTTTTATAAAATGAAGAGTAAAACTCTTGATTTAATTCAAAGAAAGAAGAAGGTTTTGGAACCTTGAGGAAGGAGAAAAGATCTCAGATCTAAATTTTTTTGGAGAGAGAAAAAAGGTTTCGAGATATTTTCATTATCCTTGCCTTTATAGGTTATACACTTTACACATAGCCCCTTGGGCTTCACAAAATAGCATTTTGGCCTATCTCATGGCTCATGTGCCATTTCTTTTTGCACATAAGCCATGGGCTTTACAAAAATTTGGCTTTATGCCTATTTTTCTTACATTTATTCATAAAATAAAATAAAATAAATACAACAAAATTATTTATTACAAAATTTTTATTTTGGCATAGGGGGAGGCCGACCGCTTCATGTTCGGGCTCGACCCGGGCATGGGCCCACTGGATGTGGGCTTGGGCCCACTTGGCTTGGGGTTGACTTTGATTTTGACTTGGTCAACCGGGGTGTAAATTTTTACCCTAACAAATTGCCCTCCATCAATAAATGCACACCACATATGTGGGTTGTGTGCATGAAATTGATGGATCTTCTTTCACGTGGAGGCGACTTGATTCGGTTCCCATCTTTTGGGAAGCTGGCACTGCCTTTTTTATGACATGGACGGTCGATGCTGCCTTTTTTGCGACCTGGACGGTCGGTTCTGCTATTTTAGCGACGTGGACGGTCGATACTGCCCTTTTTGCGACTTGGACGGTCGGTTATGACCTTTTTACGACTTGGACGGTCGTTGCTGCCCTTTTAGCGACGTGGACGGTCGATACTGCCCTTTTTGCGACTTAGACGGTCGATGCTGCCATTTTAGTGACGTGGACGGTCGGTGCTGCCCTTTTTCCAACTTGGACGGTCGTTGCTGCCATTTTAGCGACGTGGACGGTCGGTGCTGCCATTTCAGCGACGTGGACGGTCGATTTTGCCCTTTTTGCGACTTGGACGGTCGTTGCTGCCATTTTAGCGACGTGGACAGTCGGTGCTACCATTTTAGTGACGTGGATGGTCGGTGCTGCCCTTTTAGCGATTTGGACGGTCGATTCTGCCCTTTTTGCGACTTGGACGGTCGTTATTGCCATTTTAGCGATGTGGACGGTCGATACTGCCCTTTTTGCGACTTGGACGGTCGGTTCTGCCCTTTTTGCGACTTGGACGGTCGTTGCTGCCCTTTTAACGACGTGGACGGTCGATGCTGCCCTTTTTGCGACTTGGACGGTCGGTTCTGGATTTGACTTGCCCCGCTTCTTGCGGCGTCAGGGATGAAGTTGACTTGTTTCCGAGGTGGAATTTGATTATGCCAGGGAGGTCATTGGTTATTTGACTTGATGTGATTTGGGTTGACATCAGCATCGCTACGCTGGAATATGGTACCAGGAGCGAATCATCATTTGTCATGACAGGATTTGAGGATTTTGGTTTTGGTTTGGCATCAGCATCGCTGCACTGGAATATGGTACCAGGAGCGAATCATCATCTGCCATGAGGAGATTTCCCTCGTTCCCAGTTTAACAACTTAGAGGTCATCTGTTCCCAGTTTAACGACTTAGGGGTCATCTTTTCCTAGTTTAAATACTTAGGGGTTTATTGGATTGGAGTTTGGGATTTTGGGATTAGGGTAGGCATCAGCGTTGCTAACACTGAAGCACACGTGCCAGGAGCAATTCATCATTTGCCTATTCCTGTTGGGGGAGCGATGGCTTAGGAGACAGGTTTAGATCCCTATCACCTAAGGTTTTTCAATTTTATGGGCCGTGAGGGTCCCATAAAAACATTTTCTCCCTACGAGTCGTAAGGATCCCGCAGGTGTATTTTCTCCTTAGGAGTCGTGAGGACTCCTAAGTGTGTTTTTCCTTTATGAGTCGTAAGGATTCCACAAAGGTTTTTTCTCCTCATGTATCACGAGGACACATGAGTGGGTCTTCTCAATGGAGCATAATTCCAAAGGCGAAGACCAGCCGTGTAACTGGTGATTGTGGTGGGGCATGGGTATGACGAGAATTATTTGAGCCCGTGGATTGTATACGGCAGTCAATTTAGGGACTGGCCGTAGGGCTGGAGAATTCTGAGAAATTGGATTTTGGTTGGCGTCTGCATCGCTACACTGGAATATGGTACCAGGAGCGACTCATCGTTCGCCGTTTGGGGACTTGGAATTTGGATCTTGTTTGGCATCAGCATTGCTGCACTGGAATAATGCCAGGAGCAACTTATCATTTGCCTTGGGAGGACTTGGGATTTGGGTTTTTGGTCCGCATCAGCACCGCTAACACTGAAGCAAAATGCCAGGAGCGACTCATCATTTGCCGTTGCCCGTTGGGGAACGATGGCTTGGGAGACAGGTTTGGGTCCCTATCACCGAAGGCTTTTCAATTTTATGAGCCGTGAGGGTCTCATAAAAGCATTTTCTCCCTACGAGTTGAGAAGATCTCGCAGGTGTTTGTTCTCCTTAGGAATCGTGAGGATTCCTAAGTATGTTGCTCCTTTGTGGGTCGTAAAGATCTCACGCAGTGGTTTTCTCCTCACAAGGTCGAGAGGACTTTGCGAGTGTATTTCATCTCTTTTTATGAGTTTGCGCCCTTTCGGATTTTCACAAACTCACCGGTAGTCCTGCTGTTTTTACTCACGGAGCCCTTTCGGGTTTTCATCCGTGCCAGTTTTGCTTGTGGACAAACCCTTTTTTTTTGCCGCTTGTGGGAATTTAAAAGTAGTCTCACCAGCAGGATTTGGGAGAGATAGGGGTCATTTACGTCCGTGGATTGTATATGGTTTTGCAGGATGTATGATCCAGACCGTAGGGCTGATGTGCCCAATTCGCCTGCGACTTGGAGCATTCACGTGTAGTATTTCTTGAGATATCGGCCATTGATGGGTGGCATGGGCCTTTCTCCCTCGGCACTTATTAGTTGGTAGGATCCTCCGTCGAACACTTTCTCGATGACGTATGGTCCTTCCCAGTTTGGCTCGAATTTTCCTTTGGCATGTCGATTGGGGATGATCAGTCTTTTGAAGACCAACACCAATTCACCTTTCTTGAAAGCGCGGAGACGGGTTATCTTGTCATGGGCCCATGACATTTGGGCTCGGTATAGCTCCAGATTTTGCTGCACCGTAAGCCTTTTTTCTTCGAGGGCATCGAGTTCTTCAAGTCGAAGGAGTATGTTTTCCTCCTCCGTCAACTCGTGCTGAACGGCCATTCTTAAGCTTGGAACTTCGACTTCGAGTGGGAGGACCGCCTCCACTCCGAAGAGCAATGAGTATGGAGTGGACTGAGTTGGAGTACAGTGCGTGGTACGATATGCCCACAACGCCTCGTGAAGTTTGAGATTCCAGTCTCTCTTGTTGGCTGAAGCATTTTTCCTCAGGAGCTTGCATAGAGTCTTATTGAAGGCTTCGGCCAGCCCATTGGCTCTTGGATTATAGAATGAGGAATATCTCCAGTCTGTCTTGTGTTGAGTAGCGAATCTTGAGACTTTGAAGCTCTTGAAAGAAGGCACGTTGTCAGAATGATTCTTCTTGGTGTACTGAAGCAGTATAGAATATTATGCTGGAAGAATGTCAGAATATCTTTTGTCTTGACTTCTTTTAGCAGGACGGCTTTAGCCCATCTGGAGAAGTAGTCTGTCGCGGCCAGTATGAACCGGTGACCTTTGGATGACGGAGGATCAATTGGGCCAACAATGTCGGTGCCCCAGACTTCGAAGGGCCACGACGCCACCGTAGGATGCAACGGATTGGGATTCTTGTGAATGAAATCACCATGGATTTAGCAGATCTGACATTTCTTTGCATGCTCTCCGCAATCCCGTATCATGGTGGGCCAGTAATACCCAAGCCGTTTGATTTGAAGTCGCATCTTGGGGCCAGATTGGTGAGCACCGCAAATGCCCGAGTGAACATCTTTCATGACCTTTTGGGCTTCGGCCAATGACAGACACCTGAGCCAGAGTTGGTCATATGACCTGCGTTACAACGTGTCATTTACAAACACGTATCGGAGAGCTCTTTTCTTCAGCTGAATCCTCGCAGATTTTTCTTCGGGCAACTTGTCGTATCGGAGGTACTCTATGAAGGGTTCTCTCCAATCGGGCTCGTCTTGGATGATCGAAGCTTCTTCGGCAGGACTGCTCTTCTATTCCGCGCTTTCTTCTTTTCGTAGAGAGACTGGGGGTAGAATTTGCCGGCTCCTAACTGTGATCAGAATTTCGTCCTTGTCAGGATCAGCCAGTTCCTTGGCTAAGCGAGCGAGTACGTCAGCCTTTCCGTTCAACGCTCTAGGGACTCTCGTTGGCTCAATATGAGTGAACCGTTTCATGAGTTCTACCACTCGGCCTCTGTACCGAGCTAATTTGGGTTTGTATATCTTATAATCGCCGCTTACTTGGTTGACGACAAGCTGGGAGTCACCGTAAACCCGTAGCCAAAGGATTTCCATTTCTATAGCGAGCTCCAAACCAGCTATCAGAGCTTCATACTCGGTCTCATTGTTTGTGTGAGGCTCGGTGAGAGCAAAAGAACGCCGTAGGGTTCCCATTGATGGTGTGATGAACACCAATCCTATCCCTGCTTTTATCTCCGGGACACTTGATTTACTGGAGGTCCTTATCGATGAGGCCCCATCGAAGTAGAGCTCCCAACATGGCTCGTCGTTCTCTAGGTTTAGCACTTGTTCATCGGGTAATTCGCAATTGAGTAGTGACCCTTCTGGTATGGGATGAGCAGCGAGAAAGTCTGCAAGAGCTTGCTCTTTTACTGCTTTCTGAGGAGTATAAACTATGTCAAACTCAAGTAGCATGACAGCCCATCGTGTCATTCTGCCGGCTAGGCTTGGTTTGGTCATCAAGTGTTTGGGTGGGTCGACCTTGGAGATCAGCATAACCCGGTGAGCGAGCAGATAGTGCCTCAGCTTCTTCACAGCAAACATCAGATCCAAGCATTTCTTTTCGATCGGGGAGTAGTTGTGTTACGCCCCCGACTAAAGTTCGACTGAGATAGTAGAGGGCATTCTCTTTTCCCTCCTCGTTGTTCTGGGCAAGGAGCGCACCGAGTGACTTATCTAGCGCGGCAGTGTAGAGAATTAACGGTTTATTTAGAATGGGAGTGGCTAGCACTGGAGGGTTCAACAAGTACCGTTTGATGCTTTCGAACGCCTCTTAACATTCGGCATCCCAAACAAAAGGAGCTCATTTCTTCATGAGCTTTGAGAAGGGCCTACATCTCCCCGATAAATTTGAGATAAACCTTCGTATATAAGCAAGCTTGCCTTGAAAAGATCTTAGCTGCGTCAGACTCTTCGGAGGGGGCATCTCCATGATGACCTTTATCTTTGATGGGTCAACTTCGATCCCTCGATGTCGAACTATGAAGCCCAGGAATTTTCCCGATGACACGCCAAAAGCGCACTTCAGAGGATTCATTTTCAGGTCGTACTCTCTTAGCCTGGTGAGAACGGTCCTAAGATCTTGGATGTGATCGGCCTTGGCTCTAGTCTTGACGACCAGATCATCAACATAGCATTCGACGACTTTATGGATTAGGTCATCAAAGATATTGGTCATTGCCCTTTGATATGTAGCACCTGCGTTCTTCAGTCCGAACGGCATTACCTTGTAGCAATATATTCCGATTGGGGTTCGAAATACTGTGTGTTTCTCATACTCAGGCGACATCTTGATCTGATTATATCCAGACGAGCCATCCATAAAGGTGAACAGTTCGTAATTTGAGGTGTCATCGACCATCATTTCCATGACCGGTAGCAGGAAGTCGTCTTTAGGACATGCCTTGTTGAGGTCCCTGAAATCGACACAAACTTGGATCTGCCCATTTTTCTTCTTCACTGGGACTATGCATGCGATCCAGTCTGCATATTTCTCTTCTCTGATGAAGCCGGCATCGATGAGCTTCTTGGTTTCCTCGATGACCTTTTCTTATAGTTCCCTTCTCATTCTTCGGGGAGCTTGTTTGACTGGCTTAGCATCATGAGATATAGCCAGCTTATGCACGGCCACTTCAGGGGAAAGTCCAGGCATTTCTTTATATGTCCACGCGAAGAAGTCGACGAACTCGTGCAGCAGGGCGATTATCTGCGCTTTCATTTCCTCCGATAAAAGTGAGCTGATGTAGGTCGGCCTTGGATCATCGGGCGTTCCTAAGTCAATTTCGGTTAGCTCGTCAAAGGTTGCTTGTCCGCCATCTTCGAGCACTTGAGGAGCTTCTTCGGGCTCGGTTAGGTCGTCTTCATCATTTGACTCTTCGCTGGCTTCCCCAATATGGGTCATGTAGCATGCCTTAGAATCAGGCTGGATGAAACCTATGCCCCGCCTATCTGTAATTCGTCCATCATGAGTGCTCGGACCTGGGGCGGATACCATAGCCCTTCATAAAACTTTGATTCGGACTCCGTTTGATATAACCGGCATCCACACTTTTTGAAATATTCTCTCATCTCGGGCGCATAGTATCTAGGATTGAGGACGACCCTTATGCTTCTCTCATAGGGAAGGCATGCGACAGACAAATCGTCCGGGTGCACAACAGGGTTTGACCCATAAAACAGGATGCCCTTCTGTCCATTCTTCCTTCCGGGAACGTAACAAGTTTTCAGCTGGTCCACGGTGGAGACTGACAACGCATCGAGCTCTTTGCACATCTGCTCCGGTACCCTTGTGACGGCCAGGAACCCTTCTGCAATTTCGAAGGTCTCTCGTAGTTTCTCTTGTTACATGGGGGTCCAATCTGTACCGCTGTTCCACGGCAGGTCCTTTTCCTCCGACTCTTCAGTGTCGCTGCCAAGATGAGGGTGGACTTTGCTGCTAGATGGGGCTTCAGTAACAGATTCGTCCGTATTGCTACCGAAACGAGGGCGAGTTTTACGGAAGGACAGACTTCCAGCGTCAGACTCATCAGTGTCGCTACCGAAATGCGGGCGCACTTGGGCGTTTTTGCTTTTGAAAGTGACAGCCGGCTCAGATTTGCCTTTGAGTCTTGGGGCTGCTCTATTCTCAGTCAGTTGTGGCTTAGCATTTTGGTGGTTCATAAAGTACCGAGAATCTTCATATCGGACTTCATGCACACCGAACGGTTGGATGTCTCTGTCAATGCGTCTTTCTTCGCCATTTTTAGTATACTTCATGCATTGATGGAGAGTTGACGGGACGATGCCGTAATCGTGGAGCCACGACCATCCCAAGAGAATCTTATAAGACGTGTCGGCGTCGATCACGTATATCTTAGCTTCAGTTTGTAGATCCCCGAATTTGATTGGCAGAGCTATGGACCCCAGAACTTGCTGGCAATTTTGGTTGAAGCCTTGGATGACAATCCTTTCCTTTGACAGGTGTCGGACGTCCATTGACAAACTCTTCAGAGTTCGCAAGTTCATGATGTTCACTGAGAACCCCAGATCAATCAATATGCGATTAATTCGATCTCCGTCGCTGTACCCGGTCACGTAAAGCGACCGATTATGCTCAGTCGTTCCCAGTAGCAAGTCTTCATCCTTAAATGTGACTGCGGCGGCTTGCAAAGTGTACTGATCTTCTTTCATATTAATTTCCGCAAAGCAAGCCTGATACTGCTCAGGGTTTTGTAGAGCATGAATGAGAACATCTCTAAGCTCTTGAGATAGAACCAAGGCATCGTAGATGCTAAGGAGAGATGGAAGCTTTCGGAGGTGAGCCAAAACATTATAGTCTACTGGGGAAGGACTTGGGTTTTAATCAGCCGGTTCTCTGCCATCTTCATCATTAGACGCATGTTTTTCCTTCCCTTTTGGGGCGTTGCCCTGATTTGGCGGTAGAGCCCTGTCGCTTCTGAGCTGAATTTGATTAGCCTTTGTGGCGAGCTCCTCGTCCTCTTCGGGAAAACAGAGCTCCTCCTCAGAGTCGCTGCCAAGATGGATGGCGTAGCAGGTCACTACTGGGATCTCTTCATTGGGGTCTTCTTCTAACTCCTCCAGAATTTCAGCCGCTTGTACAGGGAAGAACTCCTTCAATTGAATCAGAATTCTTTCTTTCTGTTTATATTCTTTGAGAGAATCGATATATTTTTGAATGGTCGATCTCCCTACAAATTCCTTTTCGCGTCGAGCTGCACTTTTCTTCTTCTTGAGCTTTTTGGATTTTGAGCCTGATGGAGCCGAATCGGCAACTGGTATGGTAGGCTTCTTCTGCCCTTCCCATTCCGTTCTGGGCTCTTTCTTAAGTAGCTTTATCATCTTCTTCGTCTTATTAGATATGTGCATACTCCACGGAGGCTGTGGTGAGTCAGTTTCGTTTGTCAGGGCAGCGGGTTCATCTGTCTGCTCCCAGAAGGCTTCAACTTCTATCTGTATAAAGTTGGCGGTTGCAACTTGATTGTTTATCAACACACTTTTGGACAGCTCGATCTCTCCAGCCTTGTACTGCTTCTCGACCCAGTCCTTGAAGATATAGCAATCCTCGATCGCATGGCTCACTACTCGGTGGTACGGGCAATACAGGGGATTGTCGGTCATTTTTGCTTCTTAGGGTCTTTTCGACTCCGGCAATTGTAGGCCGTTGTTCAAGGCATCTTTAAATATCTTGCGGACCTTGTCCCTTCTGAAAGAGTAAACCTTGTTCTTCTTCTCCTCTAGGGAAGGCCCATCTCCTCCCAGCAATGGCTTTCGAGACCGGTTGGTTTTGGATTCGCCCGCCTTTCGCTTTTCTTCATTGTCGGATGCATTGAAGACATTGGTACTGCTGGAACTCCCGCTTCTACGGTTGTCGTCCCGCTTGCTTTTCCAAGTTTTGTCTCTCTGAGAGTCCGGTGGGGACTCTTGCTTCGAGCGTTCCAACATTTGGACTTTCTTAGTTAGCTCCTGAAATGTCTTGAGGCCCGCTGTACACAAGAATGGGACCATCCAATTGCTGAGGTTCCCAATGAGAAGGCTGACGGACCGGTCCTGCTCCAGCGGCGGTTCGCACTTGACTGCGAGATTACGCCGTCGAGCGATAAAGTCGATGTTGCTTTCATTCTTCCCCGGCTTAGTCCTCACAAGGTCGGCAATAGAGATTTTATCACTGACGCTCATGAACCTCTGCCGAAACAGAGACTCCATTTGGGCAAAGGTAATGACGGACCCGTCTGGTATACTCGCGTACCAGTCGAATGCGACACCGGTCAGGCTGTTGAAAACTGACGAAGAAGGAGCGTGTCATTGCCCCCTGTATTTCCGCACAAGGCTTTGAAGTGGGCGACGTGCTGATTTGCATTCCCCGTTCCTTCAAATCTTCCGAACTTAGGAATGACGTAGCCGCTCGGGAACTCGATCAGATCGTATTGTGCGGGATATGGCCTCCCACTACTGCCAATTTCTTTCTGAGCTTCAGCTTTAGCCACCAATGTTTTAACTTTGCTGGTGACCAAATCCATTATCCGATCTTGTGTTAGCAGGATAGTGCTATCTGGGGCCAAGGCATCCCCAGAAGCGGAATGTGGCCGGCTTTCGTGCGGCTCGACCATTCTTGGACCCAAAGAAGCAGGCATTAGCTGCTTCAGATTGTCATCACCCGACTGATTAGTAGCAACTTGTACTTGATTTGGAGGCGCTCGAGCAATTTGAGCCGTAAGATGCATCACAACGTTCGTTAAGTCGTCAATCTTCGAATAGAGCTTGGCCATCTCTTTATCTTTGCTCCTGAGCTGTTTTCGAAGCTCTTGAAGCAGCTTTTGCTCCGCGGTCCTGGGGCGGAAAGTCGGCTCTTCCTCGTTGTCCGAGCTCGACTTTGCATGAACCGAGAGGTCTTTCTGCCTATCTTCATCCTCGAGAGGGTTTTCATCATCCGGTAGAGGCGGCTGTTCTTGGGAAGCGGCAACCACATTCAAGCCAGATTGGGCTTGGGATGTGGTGGCCCCATCCTTGCTTTTACTGCGAAGGTTGTCGCTGGGGCGCCCGCCCGCCATATAGACCGTATGGATAACATATCCAGCCGTCTTTTTATTTTCGACGGCTGATTTCACGGATCGCTGTCTTGACCTCCCTGTTTCAGTAGCGGGCAGTCGATTGAAGGCGGCTGGCCTGACCAGATTCTCGAATGTTGCTGGCGCTTCTTTTCTGGGTTTGCCCCGCTGCTTTCGTGCGGCACAGAGCGCCTGATAGACCCTTGAAGAGATAGTGCCATACTTTTTCTGCTGGGGCCGGGACACGTCTCTTTGTAGTGACGTTCGGACCGCTATCTTCTTGATTCTGGCGGTCATGGCATTTATCTGAACTCACTTCAGAGGTTCGAAGGAATTGCTGATTTTTACGGCCGACTCAACCGTTGTCACGGAACAACCCTGCTCTTGGAACTTCACAAGATTCCACTTGGCCGAAGCCCTGGCCCTCTTGTTGGCTCGATACCTGAGCCGCTTCTGCCTTAACTTTTCTGTTCTAAGCACCTAGCAAACTTCGGCTCTTTGGGAAGATGCCGTAGACCGGGCGATGGAAGATTTTGGAGATACGCTCGATTGTGCATTTGTTAGAGTCGTCACCTGAGCTCGTCCGCAACGTTTGATGTTGCCCTTCATACCGGAAGTCTTGCCCCCAGCTGGAGCGCCAGGGAGTCGTTCAGACACCATCTTAAGTTTCAGTTGTGGTGCCTTAGCGATTATAACATTCGGCCTCTTGCCCCTTGAGACCGGCTTGGCCACCTGTTTTGCCGGGATTTCTGCCAGATGAGCGCTTCCGGCAGGGTAGATGATGATGGAGCCAAACTGGCGGGGCAGTTCCTCCCACTGTCGACAGAGGCTTGCGGGGAGAACCACACGAGCATTGATCCTGACCACGTACGAGGTCGGGGTCGCGTTGGAAGCTGAATTCATCTTCGGAGACATTGTTGTCGAACGTTGATTGCTGCAGAGAAAAAAAACATCATTTCAGTATAGGAAATCAATACGTATATTGATTGAGTTCGCATGAACGTTTAACCCGAAATATGGGAGGAGTGAAGGGTCCCACCGAGCGTGCCAGAATCTGTAGGGTGTTTTTCATCACCCCATTATGGGAATACGCGCACGCTTGTCAGGCGCATTACAGATTCCCCCTGCCTAGGGTAGGCTGGGGTTTATTGATCGTGGGGATCCGAATCTCCGGCAGCCGCGGACTAAGCTGCCGTTAATTACCCCTCGCCTTTGGAGCGAGGGAACCTCCGATTGAGGGGTTAAACTGGTCATGCGAACTCAACGTGCAGTGTATGTGTGTTTTTGTTTTAGGGGGGCTTGGATATATCGGGAGCCACAGAGAGTTTTTACGGCGGTCCTGCTACCCGGATAGCGGGCTGGGGGTCAAAGGGGCTAGCAGCCTCCTTGCAGGGTGCGGGGCAGCGCCCCGGCCCAAAATTTTTTGGGAAGGACAGTGCTGTAGAGTATGTGTATATCTGTACATATATATACCTGTATACATATATAAAAAAAGGGAAAAAGCGCCCAAAAGACGCGTGGGGTCAGCGCCTTGAGCGCTGTGCACTTAGGTGCTGTGCGCTTAGGCGCTAGCGCGCCACGTGTTGGTATGTGGGCGCTTTACGCTTGAGCGCTGGGTGCTTGAGCGCAAGCGTGCCACATGTCGGCACGTGGGCGCTTTGTGCATGAGCGCAGGGCGCTGGAGCGCAGACGCACCATGTGTCGGCACGTGGGCGCTTTGCTCTTGAGCGCTGGGCGCTGGAGCGCCAGGCGCTCGAGCGCTGGGCGCCACGTGCCGGCACGTAGGCGCTTTGCGTTTGAGCGCTGGGCGCTTGAGCGCCGCGCGCCACGTGTCGGCACGTTGGCGTTTTGCACTTGAGCCCTGGGCACTTGAGCGCCAAGCGCTCGAGCGCGAGCGCGCCACGTGTCGGCACGTGGGCGCTTGGCGCTGGAGCGCTGGGTGCTTGAGCGCCAAGCGCTCGAGCGCGAGCGCGCCACGTGTCGGCACGTGGGCGCTTAGCGCTTGAGCGCTGGGCGCTTAAGCGCTTTGGCGCCGGCGAGAAAAAGAGGCTTTTAGCCCCAGAAATTCTCGAAAGAGAAATCAGAGTGGAGTTAAACTCCTAAGATGTTTTGGGGTTGATGAAAGGGGTTCTTCTTCTTTCTCCTCTGGTTGCTGGATCTTGAAGATCAAGAGATATGAGATTTTAAAAATCTCTTCTTTTTGAGATCTAATGGAAGATCTGAGTTCCCCTTTATGGGTTTTGTGGTGAAAAGCTGTTTAGTTTTATAAAATGAAGAGTAAAACTCTTGATTTAATTCAAAGAAAGAAGAAGGTTTTGGAACCTTGAGGAAGGAGAAAAGATCTCAGATCTAAATTTTTTTGGAGAGAGAAAAAAGGTTCCGAGATATTTCCATTATCCTTACCTTTATAGGTTATACACTTTACACATAGCCTCTTGGGCTTCACAAAATGGTATTTTGCCTATCCCATGGCTCATATACCATTTCTTTTTGCACATAAGCCATGGGCTTTACAAAAATTTGGCTTTATGCCTATTTTTCTTATATTTATTCATAAAATAAAATAAAAGAAATACAACAAAATTATTTATTAGAAAATTTTTATTTTGGCATGGGGGAGGCCGGCCGCTTCATGTTCGGGCTCGACCTGGGCATGGGCCCACTGGATCTGGGCTTGGGCCCACTTGGCTTGGGGTTGACTTTGATTTTGATTTGGTCAACCGGGGTGTAAATTTTTATCCCAACAAGGGTGAGAGCGGCCCAAAGCAGGAAGAAATCTTATGCAGACTGACGTTGGCGCAGACTTGAGTTTATAGTAAGCGATCATGTTTTCTTAAGGGTTTCTCCGATGAAGGGCGTGTTGAGATTCAGAAAGAAAAGGAAGCTTAGTCCCAGATATATGTGTCCCTTTGAGATTCTCGAGCGTATCGGCGCAGTTGCTTATCGTTTGGATCTTCCACCCAGCTTCCCAGATGTTCACCCCGTGTTTCATGTATCGATGCTCCACAAGTACCTTTATGACCCCTCTCATGCGATTCAGTACCAGACAATTCAGCTGGAGCGTGACCTTTCTTTCATCGAGCAGCCGATAGTCATTCTGGATCCGCAAGTGAAGAAATCGAGATCGAATGTCATACCGTCCGTAAAGGTTCTTTGGCGCAGCCCGAACGGCGAAGAGGTCACGTGGGAAGCCGAGGACGAGATAAGGAAGAAATATCTCCATCTCTTCGAAGGTACGCGTAGTTAGATTTTTAAATTCGGGGACCGAATTTCTTTAAGGGGGAAGATTGTAACGTTTTAAAAATCGTTTAGGTTAATTTTCCGATAATCAATAATATAACTCGTGTTTTCTGTAAAACTCAGTTACCATTATTTTTCCACATAGACTTAAACATACCTATTTTAATTATGTAATTGCTAGTATTTGGTATTTATTTAGTCACTTATAAATTGCTAGTTTACTTAAATATTTTCCTTAATTAATTATTTTAAATATTATTTTAAGCTTTCACTTATAAATTTAATTAATGATAATTACAAATTAGAATGGGTTAAGTAAACATTAGTGCACCATGACAACTTAAAAATCAAGTTTTTAACATGCTCTTTCCTTATCAAATTGTCTCCATGCTTCTAGAAAATTCTAAGGTTAACTAGGAAAATAAAACTTAATTAAGAAAAGGAAATTAATAGATGTGAAATGGGGGTTTTCTTGACTTGACCACTCACACACCTGCTCACCCCTCTTCCTCCCCAAGTGCTGGCCGAGCCTAAGCCTGCTGCCCTTCCCCATTTCTTTACCTCATTTCCACTTCAAAAATCCTCAATTTTCATCAAAAATCCACACAAAAATCTCACTAATTCATAGTTAAATATCCATCCAATATTCCTTGGCCTAAACTAGCTTGGATTTAGGAGCAAGATGGCATTTTGGGAGGCTAAGTTTGCAAGTTTGATCTCAAAATTTTAAACGTATAAATCTTAACCCTATAGTTAAATTGCTGGTTAATTAGTTTAATCTGACTTAATTAGGTTTAAATATGGTTCTAATTGCAAGATTTTGTTTTTAAAGAGAAGATTTTGGGTTCAAGTTAGAGTTTTTATCACTTGATTTTGGTTGCAATATATAGTTTAACATTTTAAGACTTGCAAAATCTAACCTAGTTGTTAATTTGCTAATTGTTACTTTTAAATTGTCCTAATTAAATATTCTTGCAAACTAAATTCATGATTAAAGTAAATAGGTGTGATTAAAAATTTGTTAATAATTGTGTAGCCTAATTAAGTTATTAAGTGAACATTGTGGCCACTAGATTTGCAAAAACATCTAGATTTGCACTAAAATGGTTAAGTGTTGCTTACTTGGTTTTGGGAATAAATGGATTTTAATTAAGTTTGAGGTTGGAATGATTTACTACCTATTTCCTAATATATTTAGTGTGTTGTGAATGCGCGATTGATGCAATCGGGTTCTAGGCTTGGTAGTTGTCACGTATAGCGACCCTAGTTGTGGTATGTGGCGTTGTCGCGAGCGCGTTTTGTGCACCAAGTACGTGCGCGTCTAGTTAGTGCGCGTTAGTTGTTTTGTATCATTTGTGTCCGCGATTATTTTTATATCTATCCTCTTATTTACTTGTGTGCGATTCTAGAATCGGGTGCATAGACGTCGGACATGGCGCGGAAAGGAAAGGCTGTGATTGGATCAGATTAGCCGAGACGTCCCGGTAAGTAGATGTACACATCTATGGGGGGATCGTCTGGATGGCACGAGGCCCCTGATAGTTAGGATTACTAGTAGTGCTTGTATTTATATGCGTAGTCTCCTAGTCATTCATCTCATTTCATTGCATCATCTTATATACATATGATATTATCTCATAGGACACTTACACCATTACCATTGGTCCATGACGCACGTGCACTATTTTATGTGAACACACACGCCATTGGTAATTGCTATGTCACGAACACTGTAGAACTTGCTTAGAATCGGTATCTGTACATTTGCATCATATACGATTTGTAGACTGGTACTTGTATATTCATTTCATCAGGATGGATACGTAGGATTGTTAGTCGTATAAACATATCTCATTACATCATGATTCATGCATAGCTTCTGGCCGTACTTCGCATGGTATATATACTATCAAATTATAGACATCCATCATCACCGGCATGTTTACATATTGTGATTCTTCTCAAGGATTTCAATATTTATGAGATTTCTGGATTTTGGGGAAAACCGCAAGAATTTTATAAACCTATTATCATTTTCAAATAGAAATTTGCGGTTTTCTCGTGATATGATGTGTGTGGCGTCCACCATGTGTTTTATCGGTTCTTGAGCTGTATCATATACCCGATTCGAGGAGGGGGATGCACCGTCTGCGGGTACATGGTGGACCTGGTGCGGTACATCAGGGCAAGAAGATCGCATAAAAGGCGTTGAGCCCGGCAGGAGAGCACTACCGACCGGTTATTATTGACGCAGTGGATATCCGGAGGACACCGACCGTAGTTGTGAGATTTGATGATATGGGCCGATCCGGACTGACGGAGCTCGAGATATTGAGATATTGAGATATTGAGACATTGGGATATTGAGACATTAAGACATTGGGATATTGAGACAATGAGATGTTGAGATATACATATATTGTGTCAATACTTGACACGGATTTTCTGTTGATTTCGTTGATGATACTTCAGTTTATTTCACAGAAGTTTTACTAAGATAAGATTACAGATTTTCTCATACCATACATATTCAGGTTTCGGGTTTGATTATGCATCCATGTTACATTCATACTAGTGCATCGCATCGTATTGATATATGTAGGATGTGACGCATTTGCGTGCATGCTTACGATATCCTTATTGATGTTACTTACTACTCGCGAGTTGGTAACTCACTCCCGTTGTGCCACAGTATCTTGAAGGTCCGACCCGTCAGTATAGTAGCGACGGGCGTACTTCTTTTTTTCCTTGGACTTGCGGCTTTGCTCATAGGTGGGTTGCGAGGATACTTTTGTTCCACCTTGTTTTATTATTTGTATCTAGTATTCTCCATCTACCGCTTCGATCATTGTATATGTGACTTAGAGATGTGACAGTGAGATTAGTACATGTGTTGTTTTTCTGGTGTCGAGCTCACTTGGGGCCGACGTGATGTTTTCTTATTTTCGTGCTTTTATATGCTTATTTTTGCACTATTATGATATATATGTTGCGTGTGATTGTGATTCCGCCATTGGCGAAGAGCTAGCTCCCGCTTGGGGCCGTTATCTTTTACTTATGTATTTCCATGTGTTGTACCCGTTTGGGGGCTAGTATTTATAAAGGAAACTCTGCCGAAATTTTTGGGAAAATTTGATGTTTAAAATATTTTAATGTGATTTTATTCTACTAAAACCACATTTTATGCTAAGTTTTCCTTCACTCTATTGCTTTTAAACGGTTTAGATTTCTGGGTTTTGGCTTACTCAGATTACGTTATGCCTTTAAACGTTTCGTAATTTAAGTGTCAGTCACGTTCCGTACCTTCGGGTCATGACAATAGCGTAGGTACAGCGGGGATCATATCACCCATGGTGTCCACTTTATTTAAACGAAATAAACAGATTTGATTGTCTCTACCCTAAACGTGCATACACTAAAAGAATAAGAATATAAAAAATTATAATCTTTTTTTAAACTAAAATGCAAAAGGGGGAATACTAAAATTAAAACTGAATAAAACCTAAACTACTCAAAAAGGAATTGAAATCAAACAACCTACTGCCTAGATCTAAGATTCGTCTGTGGGTGAGCCATAGCCAAAATCTTCGACCAAACCTTTGGAAGCAAGAATCGCTGCAAATTGGAAGACTGAAAGTGTTATGGATTTACTTTGTTACGCTGGCACTCTTGACACTTCATCGCAAATCAATCTGGAAATCAACAGAGCACTGAAAGATCAACTCCAATGAGCAAGCACGACTCCCGAGGCCACCAAAAGACCGCGATTCACCATATACTGACCATGGTTCGTCGGCTTTTCATTTCCGATGAGTTTAGGTATTTTCTCCAGGTTCCGTCTTGCTCCAAATCGTCCACCGCAGCACTAAATTTTCTGATACAGAAAACAAAAATAGCAGAATAAAATAAAGAAAAATAATTCAATAAAGAACTAACTAAAATTGCTATCATCTTTTCCAGCAACGGCGTCAAAAACTTGATGATGATTTTCGTTGTCTTAAATTATACCGTAAGTATACGGTCAATCGATTATAGCACATGTGGATCGATCTACATGGAGGATGAGAATTCTAGTTAGTTTAAATGAATTAAATATAAAATACTTTGATTTAGAGGATTATACTAATGAAAGGCAATAGTAAAAGAAAGTAAATAGCAAATAAAATATATTCTTAATATAGAGAAAAGCCAAGGGTTTAGAATCTTCTTGTTTAATCATGGTGTTTTAAATAATTATCTTTTCTTTTCTTAATTTTCTATATTTAAGTTCATTACCTATCAATTATAAAAAAGCATAAATCATACATCCATCGCAATAAACTATCAATCTAATAGAAAAAATAATCCATACGATCATAACAATACTCTATCAATCAATCAAAGAGGCAAGCAATAAATCTAAATATTTAATTCTAATTAATTAGGAACTTAGTTAGATCATCCCTTCTACTTGGTAAACTCAATGGTCATCAATCAAAGGGCTTTATTGGCAAGTCTAAGCTGACTTTCCTAAATAAATCGGAAATGCGCCATTTTCCTAAATCAATCAAAGATCAAATATAAACAATAAAAATACGAACTTTATCTTTCCTAAATAAGTTTCATGGTCGTCAATCAATCATTAAGTTAAATAGTTTATCGGAAATGCGCCATTTTCCTAAATAAATCTCGTGGTTGTTAATCTCCATCAATCTATCTAGTTTATCAGAATTGCATTAAAAAGAACCCACTTTTATCATAAAATATCCATCTTTAAGAACATAGAAAAAGAACAGAACAATGAAAATATACACCAATCGTAGATCAAGAATCATCCAACCCTAGATAGAAATTTACCTACTCATGGCAAAAGAAGATAAACAAATAATAAAAAGGAAATTCATTGCATAAACATAAAACTTACAAACTTTTTATCATCTCAAACCTCGACGGCTATCAAAAAGAGATGATTCCAAAAAAAAAAAAACCTAAATAACAATACTGCAGTATTTATAAGCTCTCTGGCCGATTATAAGAGATGGAAATAAATCCTTTAAAAACCTTCAGAAGCACGCAAAAACTCAAGACCTAAATCGACCAAGGGACCGCGTTTCAACGAGCTTGGGCCGCGAACCGCCAACTTTTTGTGCTTGATTGGATCCAACTTTAGTGTGCTAACTTAATTCTCTGAGTTGATTTACCTGGCTATCTGTTTGGTTCGTTGGCTCGACTCTTGTATCGGTTTTTTCATTAAATTGTTTACGGTCAATGTACGTAAGTTCGTTTTTTGTGTACTTTTGCACTTAAGACCCTATAATCTGCATTTATTCATAAAATATATCTCGAGCAGTATTAAATAAACAAAATAAGATAAATATGAATATAAATATGAAATAAATTACACCAATCATGGAGCTCCGAAACATGGACCCGGGTGGGGCCCCAAAACAGGGAACCCCCTTTGGAGGTTCGAAAAAATGAAACCCTTTCGAGGGGATTCCTAAGAAGGGGACCTGGAAGGGATCCTGAAGTTGAACACGGGTGGATCCCGTGTTCGAAATTTAGAGGAGGATCATCCTGCGGATTCCATGAAGGATCCGGCGGCGAGGAGGCTTGGTAAGGCGAAAGTTTTGAGCTTTCGTCCCTAAAATTGTCGATTTTGTAAGCTTTGAAGGTGAAACCAATGAGTTTCAACATTGTTCTTCATCCATGGTGCTTGCTTGGAGTGAGAGTTCTTCTTCTTCCTGTTTTCTTAGATTTGATGAAAAAAGTAAAGTATTTTCTTTTTAGTTGGATCTTGATGTAGTTTTATTTAGGTTTTTGAGAAGAAAATAACTCTTTTTATGGGTTTTCTTGAGGTTGAAAATGAAATGGAAAGAGACCTGCCTCTTTTTTGATGGAGGCTCCAAAACCCTAGAAAATTTTATGGGAAGGAAAAACTTGTTCATTGTATCATATAGTGGGTTTAAATACCCTTATATATTTACACTTAAGCCCTTAGACTTTACAAAATTGGCTTTTTGTTTATTTTTCTTTTATTTTTCTTACTTAACACATATTACCCATACTTACTGCTTTTTAATTCTTTTCATGGCATGGGGCCGTCCTCCATGCTTGGGCTTAGACCGGTTTAGGTCGGATTTGGGCCCACTTGGCTTGGGTTCGGGAATCGGCCTATTTTACTTGGATTCGGGCGCGGGCCCACTTTTTGAGCCCTGACTTCGACTTTTTTTTTACTTTTTGATTTTGGCTGTGGGGTGTAATTTTTTACCCCAACAGTGACACCTCAGCCTTAACAGGGCTACGTCATTGCCACATCAGCACTGTTAATTAAATTGCCACATTATCAAAAAATAACAAAAATCCCAAAATTGCCCTTCTTCTTCATCCCATCTCTAGCCCTAATCCTAAAACCCTAACCCTAGCCTAGCTGTTGGCACCATTACCATCTTCTTCCTCCGACGCCACCATCACCGATGGTCCGACCACCTCCGTTGCGGCCACCACCGGCGCAGCCCTCGAGCCGCCTTCATCATATCCCCTTCATCTTCATCTTCATTTTTTTCCATCCCATGTAATTACGCCGACCTAGCCATATCATCGACGCTGTTCAAATTGCCTTGCCGTCAGCATATTAGCCCCCATGAGGGATCTCATTCATCCTCATCTTCTACCCTAACCCCAACCCCAAACCTAACCACCCCACCACTTGCCCTTCTCTTTCACCGTCAATGCCTTCCTAGTCATCTCGTCGCCGTGCTCTAGCCGCATTGCTGCGCAGTCGACTTCATCATTATCATCTTCTCCTCCTCCCCCTTCCATTTGCTAATCCGAACGTAACCCTAGTTCTAATCCTAGCCACCGTCAGCCGCCCTTCTTTTGCCGCCGCCGACGTGGCCACTTCTCCCCCTCCTCCCTTGCCCCCACCATCGACCACCTCTTCCATCGCCGGTGTGCATAGTAATTAATTAACAATTAATAATAATAATTAATAAACTAATTAACAATTCTCTAATTTAATTAAAAGGGTAAAATAGTCATTTACTACACAGTTAACACGGTTAGGCATTTACCGTTAACCATGGTAGTTTCTCGTTTTTTTTAGACTTTTTGGTAGTTTGTTGCCAAAAAGGAAAACTTTTTGGTAGTTTTCTAGATTTAAGCCTTTATACAATAATCCATTTAGAAAATTCTATTACAAACAACAAAAAAGGATTCTCTCCAAAACAAATTTATTACTGTTTAAAAAATAAAAATAAAACTATTGGATTCATTTCGGGCTGTATGCTCTTGGTGGGCCTATGTGTGTATTAACAATTAACTTGTATGGCAATAAACAATAGCTCAGTTGGTATAGACGCTTCCTCTCTTAAAAAGATTGTGGGGTTCGAACCTAAGAAATCCCAAGAAGGGAAGTGACCACAAAAGGGAAGTGGCCACAAATTAACGTTTTCAGGGCAAATTTATGAGTACCTTGTGTGTGGGTGTACAAAAAAACATTTTACTTGTGTATGGACACAAATTAACACTTT
The DNA here is from genome assembly GCA_030015575.1 of Agapanthus africanus. NCBI lineage: Eukaryota > Viridiplantae > Streptophyta > Magnoliopsida > Asparagales > Amaryllidaceae > Agapanthus > Agapanthus africanus. Next base: position 76,872,629 of record JASDDO010000019.1, read on the forward strand.
CCGGGCAAATTCGTGGGTGCTCTATGTGCGTGGGTGTGTTGTAGGTTAGGGCTTACGGGCCAGTACAAAAAAAAACATTTTACTTGTAAATGGACACAAATTAACTCTTTGGCGCAAATTTATGGGTCCTCTGTATGCGTGGTGTGTTGTACGCATAGGTTTAGGACTTACTGCCCGTGCCAAAAAAAAACAATTAACCGGTGTAAACCGTTGACTTTTTTGACACTTTCTCAGTCTCTTACGTCTTTAATGGTTTCAACCCATATCCACATCGCAATATTAAAAACAAAGTAGGCGTTAAGGGTGGTATCAGATATAATGAGAGACATTTTCAACGTCTTTACTGCAATTAGTTTACAAGACTCAAAGAGTTGCTCCATTATCAGGTCTTCAAAAAACTTTTCTGCATTTATAAAAAGATTATTTTTTATATCCCTCCATAAATTCTCCCTTATTTTAAAAGAGCTCCCTCTCATCATAAGATTTTTAAATTTATATCTTAAATCTTTTATATTATTTCATATCTGTTCTATTAAAATTTTCCATTTAAAAATTCAACCTTCCATTACACTAACGGATGTTTCTTTGAAACTAAAATTATGATCTTTCTGTTGCATTTTTCACATTGATGATAATAATATGATTAATGCCGGGTTAATTTTTGGATGAAAATTTTTAAAAGGGAAAATATAAAATATCTTAAGTGATTTAAGGAAGGAATATAAAAATATCAAAATTCAAGAAACATTCACAAGATTGTGAGTGCGGTTCATCACCAAGTTGGCTGTGGCAAGGACATTCACAAGATTCACGGCATTATTTTTGCCATAAAAAAACGAAAAATGCTTAACTTACTGGGCTTGAAATCCTACCACGATCTATCCAGGAGACAAATACCATGGGGCCACTTGTTTGGCACTAGTAACTAGGTTATTATGGGACCTACCATTTTATCTCGGACAATTTTTTGGAATAAACTATTTTAAAATAATATTATTAAAAATAAACCACTTTCAAAAGATTTTACAAAATTTGGCCACTTTCTGTCACTGGGTGCCATGTAGGTGCCACGTCAGCACCCGCTCAGCCCCGGCGCTGGCGTGTAAAAAAAATTTAAGAGACGCGGTTTTAAGCTACTCTCATTTATTTAATCAATGGACGCACTTTCAAAATGTGCCCATATATTTTACTGAAAAACAATGGGACGCACTTTGTGCGTCCCATTTCTCAACATGAGATTAAATAGATGTCGATGTGTTTTTTCCTCATTTATCTCTATTCACTTTCTGGCTCAGTCTCTCTCTCTCTCTCTCTCACAGGTACTCTCTCTGCTCTCTCTCTTTCTTCCCCCTCAGATCTCTCCCTCTTATCCCTCCCCGATCTCTCTTCCCCCCAACATCTCTCTCCCTCGGTCTCTCTCCCTCTCTCATCTTTCTCCTTCTGTCTCTCTCTCATCTCTCTCTTCCTCTCTCTAGATCTCACATTATCTCTCTTGTGCAGGTTCAGTTGGAAATTCACCGGCGAACAATCACCTTCACCCTCGCCATCGTCATCACCACCGTGAGTATCAAAAAGGTTTGCAAAACCCTAATTTTCTTTAAAAATCATTCATAAAAATATTTAGTTCAAATTTGGTATTGAGAAAACAATTCGAAAAAACTGGGTATATATTATGGGTTTTTCCCGATTTTACTTGTGACGAATCAATAAGTATGATGCAAGTTCTTGCAACTAGTTACATGCTAGAAATATGGATTTTATTGTAAGTTTATGTAATTAGGTGAGTATAAATGTGAAGATAAATAAGTAGGGTGTTTGATGAGAACTCTCAAACCATGCGTCAATTTTTCTAGCTGGTGGAAAAATGACGAATAATTATATTCATCTAGTTTGCTATTTCAGTGGCCAATTATCGATTGGAAAAAATAATATTTCTGAATATGTCGGAGGAAAAACTAAGATGATTAGAGTCAAGAAGTCTAGCACATACAACGAGTTGTGTCAAGTAGTGTACAAAGCTACCAAAATCAATCCGTTAGAGTTCAACATCTCCTTAATATGCGAACGGCCGACGGAGTATGGATATACTGCCATTTAAGTATCCGACGACGAGGATACACAAGTCATGCTTGCATCGGAATCAAAATCGATTGAGCTGTTTGTGAAGAAAAAGATATTGACGTCCGCTCAACTACCCAAACCTTCTTCTGAAGCGTTACGCCCCGTTTTCCAGTATACGGAGAAGTAGACATGACGGGCCGTGACGTATTTACTCAGAAGTAAACACGTTAAGCGTAAATAAGCAATATAAATGAATATATAAGAATAACAAGAGATGTAACAATAACAGCAACTTTTATTAACATTCTTTCTTTACATACAACTAAAAAGAAAAGTACAATAATAGAAAGCGATGCCTAAACAGTGGCATATGAACTGAAAAGAAAATAAGTACAAGTAAAAGCCTAGAAGTCTGGCTCCTCTGTAAACTGCTCCAAATCGTTCTGACTGGGCTCGGTCTCTTGAGAGTCGGGTCCTCCTGATGAACATTCCAAAGAAAGAAGAGACAGGAATGTCGTCAGCGAACTAGCGCTCGGTAAGTCCCAAAAGATAGAATGGAATAAACAAGTAAAGAGAATAGAACTAGTAAATTATCTGTTTGTTATGCTAACGTATTTGTTTGTAACTTAGTACTGTTAGTGTATATGCCCTAAGGGCCATTATTGTATCATACTAGATTGTATATTACTTAATGGAAGCTTAGGATATTCACAGTTGTATATAAAGTCTTGCTAAAAATAGTAGTATGCTACTTGGTTTGTGTCTACTTTAATATGTGCATATGTTTCTTGTAACGTATCACTTATACATATTAGTAGAGCCCATAGGATCTTTGCTTGATTACCAGCGTTGTGATGGCAGTCACACTAGTGGAGGCTGGATAGTCTGTAGGCAACATCCTATACAGGTCCCTGGTCGTTGGATTATCGAGATAGGGCATCGATATTCCGGAGTAGACTAAATGTGTACGCTTCTCATCCCAGTTGGGGAGATGGTCTGTCCCACAGCCATCAGTACGTCGTACTGGAGATAGTATACAGGTGCTCGTTAGGTTACGGGTACACCGGACAGGACTCGCAGGGGAACTGATTGGTTGGTATTATACCCGTCGTCAGTTAACAGTTCCCAGATGACATGAGTACAGCATAGTCCGCAGACTTGACACTGCTACTTCGCCTCGAGTGTGTCCCACTGTTTTTAGATTGCTACCCAACCACGGCTCAAAGGAGTCGTGCAAACAGGTAGCAGTTGGGTGCAGTCCCGAGCACTTGGAGGCAGTAGTGGTTAGATAGGATTCGTCTCTCCCGGTATTGGGAGATGATATCGCGCAGTGTCAGAGAGCCATTACGCAAAGTCCCTGGCCAGGGTAAGCGAGATATACTGCTAGGTTCCAGTAGCTTCTCAAAGTGTAATGGGCTTCACTCCGACACGACTTATACAGCTATTAGGGGACTAACGCTTGCCGCCCCCTAGGCTTGATATGCGATAGTCTTAGATGAACAGACCGGATTGTACGGAGATTGTCACATCAGGCTCAGTGGGAGTTCGGATGATTTTCCTCATCGGCCTTCTTATCGACATCTACCTGGGGACCGTTACGTACAGCTAGTGCCGCTTGCGATCTGTGGTTAAACCCACTGCCAGCGTAGTGTCGAGTCTTTAGAGTCCCACACAGAGAGTTTCCCTGCTCCAGGCGAAACGATATAGAGGTCGTATGGTATTATGACAAGGGTTCGGACGCGTACATGTGTTTACGCACGTACGACTTTTCGGACAGTTTTTACTAGCCGGCTTTGGTTTAAGCCAGATTCTAGTATCGGGTTATTGGATTTATACAGTCTAAATTTTTTCCGTGTTTTCACGGATTGGAGGGGCATTCTCGTAATTTGTCGGGAAGCTTCTAGAAGAGTGGTGACTAAAGGGTTAAGGTGGCATTGCATTAAATGAGATTAGTGACTCATTTGTGTGATTCATCCAAGTCATTAAATGCATCATAAATGCTTAATGACTCATGGAAATGAATCACTCATAGATATTTATGAAGCATGGTTGATAATTCTTTTATTTGTTTTTTAGATAAATAATAATGCTTCATATATATTATGATAAAATCATTATCTCATTTCATTCTCATCTTCACCTTCTCTCTCCTCAAGCTCACTCTCTCTTCAAACCCTAACCCTAGCCTCTCATGTGTTGAGATCAAGGGTTAGCTAGACTAATACATCCATAACCTCACTCTATATCCCCTAGGTAGCTTAGATTAGCACTTTAAGCAACCTAGTTATCTAAAGTTTGAGATTAAGCTTGGCGTAGGAGCTTTCGGGTGGATCGTCTTTGATTCGAGGAGGCCATTGAGGTTCCGATGTTCCAAGGAGCCTACAAGGAGTGGAGGACCGCGATGAAGACCCGAAGGACAAGTAACGTGAGGTATAACTTCGTATCCGAGTAGTTAAACCTCTAGTAGATTGTTAGCAATGGTTTAGATAACGATTCATGCGCTCAAGTCCGTGTTACGAAGCTTTGATAATCGTTTTTCATATATTCCGCCTCCCCGCAAGTTCGTGGGGTGCGTGACATGGACTTACAGTGGTATCAGAGCCTACTAAACCATTACTAGCTTGTTAGCAACTGATTAGAAGTTCGATCGATGGATAACACGAAAACAGAAATCCGAAAACCCTAAGTTTCTGTTAATTTTAAACATGTCTAAAAAAATATTTGATATGCCTTAAAATTCACAGCAGGGAAATATAAGAATTCTGAGAAAATACGAGACCCTAACTCAGAAACTCGGCCGCGGAACCGCGGCACAATGGTGCTTTTGGCCGCGGATCCGCCGCTGAGTCAACTCCGAGTTGACTCGGATTTCCTCTGTAATTCATATTTTATGGTTTTCTGTTTTCCAGTATGTTCTGTTTTGTACCCAGATTTCTTCAGTACAGGTTTGCTTTTGGGGTAGACACGGAATATGGTAATCGATCGATGTTCTAAGATATTTGCTAATTGGGTTTTTATATGTAATGTTTAATGTGTTCGTAAACCTCCCCTAACTGCTAGTATGTCGGTTAGCATGGGGTTGCACATTTCTGAAATGTTTACTGTTTGTGTATATGAACTTTATTGGACTGTTGTGATGATTAGCCGGGGTTTGAGATGTGTTTAATATTCATTCAATGTAAATGTAATTTGATGTAATATTCTTTTGCGGGGCACATCCAGGTTGCGGTTGTAGCCACCGTTGTATTATTTCTTTTTACTGTTTTTTGCTCCTAGGATAGACCCAAGATGGGGTACACAAACTACCGGGTACGTCAAAGTGTTTAGTGGCCTACTCACGTTGTTGAGGGAGACCGCTTCACTTCGGGTACTTGGCGGGTAGTTTGCCGTACCCGTAGGGGTCTGGGATGGGGTAATGGCTATTCATCACAACTGTGTAATCCGTCTTTTATTGCAGGCTCAAAGCAAATGCGGATTGCTAGTAAATCCAATAAAGTTCATCTGTGATCTGGAATGCTTATTATTGCGTCTGACAAATGTACAATATCTATATATGATAGCTATTAGACGTCACTTATGTTTTACACCCGCGCTAGCCCAGCCCCCGCTCTGTCGTTAGTTAAGTAACCTAACGGGTGATGACGGGACCCAGTGGCGAATGCGGATGGCATAAGAGGGCGTGGTATTTTTGTTGTTTTCTGCAATGATAGGTTAAATGATGGGACCCATTATTATAATGCAAAGAAAATAAACCAAAGTTTAATCGTTGGAACAAATTTAAAAGAAACCACTCGGTTATTTTTAAAGATCAGTTTTTTTTAATTGCGGAGCTTTAACCACTCCTTTTAAAAAGTATCAGATTCCTTCGATTATATCAAGTTCACTACGTTCACGGTTTTGCCAAAACCATTCGTAGCCCTCCGTCATTTCATTTGGATATTCAGTAGTATTCAAGCTATGCATTTGACCAACACCAGGGCATAGTGTTTGGTAGCTGCTGGGGTATTTCATTTGTTTGCATAGATAGATGTGTTAGTTTGGGACAGTCGTATTATCATTTGGCCAACGTCAGGGATATGTACGGATGGATTCAAATTAACTAGGACAATGATGGGTAGAACTTGACATGTGACTTATGACATTTTGACCAACGCCAAGGTCATAAGAGCATGGGGCAAAAATCTATATCGGGAATTTCTAAAGAAACTGAAATTTGCAGAGAGAGCATACCATTTTGGAGTTTGATGAATGTTGGTAGGATTCCTTCAACATTATCATACGATGATATTTTGGATCCCGATCCTACTGTGAGTATATACTACTTATCAGGAGATTCGTCACTTAACGATCAATGCTATAAACCAAGTAGGTGCCTAGAAAGGTGTCAGTGGGGTTACGCCCCCAGAGAAAAGAGGTTATTTAATTAAGGAACTTCGCGAAAGCTTTGGAAAACCTCCCTCGAAGTATCGACACTGGCCTGGCCGAACGGTTAAGCAAGTATTGTATGGTGAGAATAGTCCTGGCTAACTTCTTTTATGGTTTGAGAAAGGAATCGAGAAACAGTGGGAGCTATCCTGTTTAGATAAATTGAAAACCACTCTAAACTTGCAAGAGCATCATGCTAATAGTATTTTCTTCTCTCTCTTAAATTGCAGCGACCTTGTGACCACACATAGGTTACATCTAGATAATAATTTGACTGAATCTTACTTATATGAATGGCAAAAGTCTGTCCAGATGTCCATTGCCTATGACAAGCTGGATCACCCTATTACTACTCAAGATCCCGCCGTCTCAGGTCCAGTTTCCACTGTCGCGGATATGGATATCCGTCAGACAAGGGAAAAAGATAAAGCAAAAGCTGAGTGCCTCGTGTTAGCTTCAGTTGATGGTGTATACCAGAAGCAGCACGAGAAGATGGACTTAGTTTCCATCTTTCTCCATAACAAAGATTTATATGGAGAGCAATCTCATATTGCAAGATATGAGAGCTCGAACGAATTAATTCAAGCGAGGTTGGCTGACGGGTCATCTGTAGGGGACAATGTCCCTACAATGACTAGCTGTATTGATGAGCTCCAGGACCTAGAGACCGCGTTGGGAAACGAGTCAGATACTGACTTGATTCTACAGTCTCTGCCTCCTACCCTGAAGGAAACCAGGAAAGCAGAAGGAAAGAGAACGACAAAAGTTTCGGGACTGGATATAGTAAAAGAGGGACGTTCCTATTGTTACAGGAATGAACATTGGCAGAATGATTGCAGGGCTAGTAAAGCCAGTAGCCAGGATTTGAAGCATGTTGTGGCTTTAGCCTCAAGTGTGTTTGTTATTGAGAACTGTTTGTCAATTAACTCTACTTCCTGGGTATTAGATACCGGAGCAGGATCTCATATCTGTAATTCAATACATGCTTTGAGAAACCGTAGAGTTATAAAGGTAGGTGATTGGTCTCTTAGAGTTGCAAACGGAATGAGCGTGGACGCTGAATCCATGGGAGAATATCGCCTAGGTTTGACAAGTGGGCATATATTGATTCTACGTAACTGTTTGTATGGACCTAGTATGACATGTAATATCATATCAGTGTCCTCACTTTCGAGAGAGGGATATGATTTTACATTCGTAAGCGATGTAGTTAATATCCACCTAAATCAAGTTATGATTGGGTCTGGTACATTAGATGACGGTATATACGTATTAAGTCAAGCTCAGGCTTTCAATATCCAGAACACACTTAAAAGAAAGTCTCCAGAAATAAATCAGGCTTTCTTATGGCATTGTAGACTAGGTCACATCAATGAGAGAAGGTTGACTAAGTTACATAGAGAAGGATATTTGAATCCGTTCGAATATCAATCTTATGCTACTTGTGAATCTTGTCTCAAATGAAAGATGACAAAGACTCCGTTCACTGGACACGGAGTAAGAGCAAGCGGGCTCTTGGGACTCGTACACAGTGACGTGTGCGGTCCAATGTCTACACATGCGCGAGGTGGTTATTCCTACTTCATTACTTTTACGGATGATTTCTCTAGGTATAGATATGTCTTCTTAATGAAGCATAAATCCGAGGCTTTTGAGAAATTCCAAGAATACAAGAATGAAGTGGAAAAACAAACAGGCAAAAGTATAAAGACACTGAGATCTGATCGAGGTGGTGAATACTCAAGTGCCGAGTTCCTGGGTTACTTAAAAGAGAATGGAATTCTCTCTCAACTTACTCCTCCATACACGCCACAACATAACGGTGTATCGGAAAGGAGGAATCGAACCCTATTGGATATGGTTCGTTCCATGATGAGTAACGCTGAGTTACCACGATCATTCTGGGGATATGCGCTAGAATCAGCGGCATATCTTCTGAACAGGGTTCCTACCAAGACAGTGCCTACCATCCCATATCAGATGTGGAGTGGGAAAAAACCCCATCTTCAGTATCTGAAGATTTGGGGATGTCCGGTTTTTGTTAAAAAACAGCATGCGGACAAGCTCGAGGCACGATCAGTACAGTGTAAGTTTGTGGGATATCCAAAGAACTCCAAGGGATATCTATTCTATTACGCAGAGGAACAAAAGGTTTTTGTTTCTGTAATGCCCAATTTTTAGAACAGCAAGTTTTAGAAAAGGATACAAGTGGAAGCGAAATAGAACTGGAAGAAATTCCAGAACCACAAGCTATTACTGAAAGCTTGGAAGAACCAGAAGGTTTGGGAGAACAGGACATCCCGACGCCACTCCGCAGGAGTAGTAGGCAATCTCATCCGCCCGAGAGATACTACGGTTTTCTCATAGACGGGGATAGAGAGGATTGCACTATTGACTATGATGAGCCTACTAGCTTCCAGCAAGCCATTCAGAACGGTGACTCAGTAAAATGGTTGGATGCAATGCGGACCGAAATGGAGTCCGTGTACACTAACAAAGTATGGACTTTGGACATTGCTCCAGATGGGGTAAAACCCGTAGGATGCAAATGGATCTTCAAAACGAAGATTGGTGTAGATAGACAGGTTGAAACCTATAAGGCTAGACTTGTTGCAAAGGGTTTCCGTCAAAGACCTGGTTTGGACTATGACGAAACCTTTTCTCCAGTAGCTATGCTTAAATCTATTCGGGTCCTTCTTGCTATTGCTGCCTTCCATGATTATGAGATCTGGCAGATGGACGTAAATACGGCCTTTCTAAATGGTAATTTGGAAGAAAGCGTCTATATGGATCAGCCAGAGGGATTCATTCAGAGTGGGAGCAGCGGTAAAGTATGCAAGCTGCTTAAGTCCATTTATGGACTAAAGCAGGCATCGCGGAGTTGGAACATCTATTTTGATGATGCTGTCAAAGAATTTGACTTTATCAAAAATCCAGATGAACCATGCATATACAGTAAGATTGTAGGGAGAGCTGTAGTATTCCTCGTCTTGTACGTGGATGACATTCTCCTAATAGGAAATGATATTCCTATGTTACAGTCAGTCAAAAGATTCTTGTCACATAAATTCTCCATGAAAGACCTGGGTGATGCCACCTACATTCTGGGGATCCGAATCTATCGTGATAGATCAAAGAGGATGTTGGGACTTTCGCAGTCCAGGTACATAGACACCATAGTGAAGAAATTTAGTATGGATGATTCTAAGCGCGGTAACCTACCGGCTTGTCACGGAATCACCCTCTCCAAAGAGATGTCTCCCAAGACTGATTTGGAAAGAGATCGCATGTCGATTATACCCTACGCTTCTGCGGTAGGCTCTATAATGTATGCGATGTTATGTACCAGACCAGATGTGGCATACGCATTAAGCGTTGTAAGCCGGTATCAGGCAAACCCAGGGGAGAAGCACTGGATAGCCGTAAAGAACATTCTCAAGTACCTGAGGAGGACTAAGGAGATGTTCTTGGTGTATGGCGGAAAAGACCTCCAGATGGAGGCCTTTGCCGACTCAGGCTTCCAGAGTGACAAAGATGACTCCAAGTCCATGTCGGGTTATGTCTTTACCCTCAATGGAGGGGCGGTCTGTTGGAAGAGTTCCAAGCAGGAGACCGTTGCTCACTCAACAATGGAAGCAGAGTACATAGCTGCTTGCGATGCCGCAAAAGAAGCTGTCTGGATGAAGAAGTTCCTCTCAGAATTTCAGGTGGTTCCTTCCAGTGTTGGTCCAATACCTCTGTATTGTGACAACAACGGTGCTATAGCTTTAGCTAAGGAACCCAGGTCCCATCAGAAATCCAGACACATCTTAAGACGGTATCACCTGATCAGGGAGATCGTAGATCGCCGGGAGATCGAGGTGAAAAGAGTAGAGACAGAGAATAACATTGCTGATCCATTCATAAAGGCCCTTCCTCAGACGTAGTTCGAGAGGCTATTCGAGATAATAGGTCTACGATATGCCAGCTCATGGCCCTAGTGCAAGTGGGAGATTGTTAGTGTATATGCCTTAGGGGCCATTATTGTATCATACTAGATTGTATGTTACTTAATGGAACCTTGGGATATTCACAGTTGTATATACAGTCTTGCTAAAAATAGTAGTATGCTACTTGGTTTGTGTCTACTTTAATATGTGCATATGTTTCTTGTAACGTATCACTTATACATATTAGTAGAGCCCATAGGGTCTTTGCTTGATTACCAGCGTTGTGATGGCAGTCACACTAGTGGGGGCTGGGTAGTCTGTAGGCAACATCCTATACAGCTCCCTGGTCATTGGATTATCGAGATAGAGCATCGATATTCCGGAGTAGACTAAATGTGTACGCTTCTCATCCCAGTTGGGGAGATGGTCTGTCCCACAGCCATCAGTACGTCGTACTGGAGATAGTATACAGGTGCTCGTTAGGTTACGGGTACACCGGACAGGACTCGCAGGGGAACTGATTGGTTGGTATTATACCCGTCGTCAGTTAACAGTTCCCAGATGACATGAGTACAGCATAGTCCGCAGACTTGACACTGCTACTTCGCCTCGAGTGTGTCCCACTGTTCTTAGATTGCTACCCTACCACGGCTCAAAGGAGTCGTGCAAACAGGTAGCAGTTGGGTGCAGTCCCGAGCACTTGGAGGCAGTAGTGGTTAGATAGGATTCGTCTCTCCCGGTATTGGGAGATGATATCGCGCAGTGTCAGAGAGCCATTACGCAAAGTCCCTGGCCAGGGCAAGCGAGATATACTGGTAGGTTCCAGTAGCTTCTTAGAGTGTAATGGGCTTCATTCCGACACGACTTATACAGCTATTAGGGGACTGACGCTTGCCGCCCCCTAGGGTTGATATGCGATAGTCTTAGACGAACAGACCGGACTGTACGGAGATTGTCACATCAGGCTCAGTGGGAGTTCGGATGATTTTCCTCATCGGCCTTCTTATCGACATCTACCTGGGGACCGTTACGTACAGCTAGTGCCGCTTGCGGTCTGTGGTTAAACCCACTGCCAGCGTAGTGTCGAGTCTTTAGAGTCCCACACAGAGAGTTTCCCTGCTCCAGGCGAAACGATATAGAGGTCGTATGGTATTACGACAAGGGTTCGGACGCGTACGTGTGTTTACGCACGTACGACTTTTCGGACAGTTTTTACTAGCCGGCTTTGGTTTAAGCCAGATTCTAGTATCGGGTTATTGGATTTATACAGTCTAAATTTTTTCCGTGTTTTCATGGATTGGAGGGGCATTCTCGTAATTTGTCGGGAAGCTTCTAGAAGAGTGGTGACTAAGGGGTTAAGGTGGCATTGCATTAAATGAGATTAGTGACTCATTTGTGTGATTCATCCAAGTCATTAAATGCATCATAAATGCTTAATGACTCATGGAGATGAATCACTCATAGATATTTATGAAGCATGGTTGATAATTCTTTTATTTGTTTTTTAGATAAATAATAATGCTTCATATATATTATGATAAGATCATTATCTCATTTCATTCTCATCTTCACCTTCTCTCTCCTCAAGCTCACTCTCTCTTCAAACCCTAACCCTAGCCTCTCATGTGTTGAGATCAAGGGTTAGCTAGACTAATACATCCATAACCTCACTCTATATCCCCTAGGTAGCTTAGATTAGCACTTTAAGCAACCTAGTTATCTCAAGTTTGAGATTAAGCTTGGCGTAGGAGCTTTCGGGTGGATCGTCTTTGATTCGAGGAGGCCGTTGAGGTGCCGATGTTCCAAGGAGCCTACAAGGAGTGGAGGACCGCGATGAAGACCCGAAGGACAAGTAATGTGATGTATAACTTCATATCCGAGTAGTTAAACCTCTAGTAGATTGTTAGCAATGGTTTAGATAACGATTCATGCGCTCAAGTCCGTGTTACGAAGCTTTGATAATCGTTTTTCATATATTCCGCCTCCCCGCAAGTTCGTGGGGTGCGTGACATGGACTTACAAGTACAGAATGTATAAGTGTATACGAGAGGAGTCCAACTATCCCGTGTACTATGGTAATATGTAAGTACAAGACCCCGTCAAAACCCACGGGACAACGGCACATGATGTTTATTTAGGTGTCTTTTAGTGTCTATCATCGTGCCACTTTTAACACATTCCGTACCAGTCTACCCCGTTAAACCCCGTAATGTATATTGTATAGATTGGTAATTATCAGGCTTGCCGAGACTATGGTATAAGTTGTTCATATAAATAAGTTCAGGATGTATCAAGTAGTCATATAATGAAGTCAAGTCATAACCATGGTTCAGTCAGGTCAAGTCATGTTTGCATGTTGATCTTGTTCTGGTATTCAAGTTCATGTTTGGTATATTGGATTCATATTGAATTGTATTCATGTTTGGATTGGATTCAGATTCATACTTGGACTCAGACTTGAGTCAGACACTTTAAATAGAATTTGGATCCTGAATTAAATTTAGGAGTTATCGGTAACTGTTGCACATGGACGGCACGATTTGTGTTTTTTTCCAGGACAATTACAATTGATAACTCCGTTTTAGTTTTCTACCTTAAATAGGCAAGCACCCACTTTCTCGAGCTCCCTAAGTGTAACACCTTAGTTCATTTATACCAGTTCTAGTTCAAGTATTTCCTTATTTATGGTATTTTCCTGATATACTGTGTTTTGGGTGTGAATAGTGTTTGTGACATTGTATTGCATTCGACCCGACCCGCATGCTTGAAACCTGTCTTGATTCATGTTTATGATCTACCCTGACTTGTTACGTAGACTTATGCACTTTCATGTATACTGCATACTGGCATTTTATCTGGCATTTTCATTTTTACAATATAATATTTTAAGCCACATAAAATATTTTAAAAATACATTGCATGGCCGGCATGATACCCCTAACCCTGTGGTAGCATCCGCGCATTTTGTTCTCGTCCCGTTCAGTAAAACGGACTTGTTTGGATGGCTACACGCACGTACGTGCATCCGTTCTTAGGGGTATGCATTTTCGTTACCCAGACATCCAATTTTGGTTTTGGTTTACACGTATATTTTCCGTATTTTAAAACTGGATTTTTAGACCCGACCTGGGCTTATTTTGGACTATTTTTGTACTAGCCAAAAACTCAAATTTTATTAATATTTTATTCTTATAAAATTAACTGTTATATATATATAATTATATAAATTTAAGATTTCTTTAACAGAGAAATATTTTGTTATATTAAATCCTAACCTAAAGATTTTACTATCAGCACATCTCTATCTCTCTCCTCTCTCTCTCTTTCTCTCGTTCTTTCTCTCTCTCCCTCTCAATTTATATTTTAAACCCACACACGTCCTCTTCTCTCTCTTCCTCCTCTTCTCTATTTTCTTTTCCCTCCGCTTCCTCGCTCGAACCCACGCCCCTCGCTTGCCCTCACCGCCGTCGCCGCTGGAGCTCGCTACCACCCTCTCCTTCAACTTCAATCTCTCCTCGTCCTCACCTCCCTCCTCTCTCCTCCTTTCTCCTCCCCTCGACGAGCCGGTGAACCCAGCACCTAACTCGAGCCCCAGCAACCCTCCTCGCCGGAGCTCATCTCGCCGCCGATTACCCTCATCGGCATTCCCTCGTCCTTGTCTCCTCAACCTCTCCTTTACCACCTCCTCGTCGATGCCTTCACTTCTCCCGAACCCACACGAACCCACCACCTCCATCACCTACACCACGTCGGAGCTCCGACCACCCTCGTCACCGCCTCCATCTCTTTATTCTCCTCTTCCCTTTCCTATCTCCTCTCCTCACTGCAAACCATCAGCCCGAGAACTCACATCTGAACCCGACCCAAGAATCCCCACTTTCATCGCCGTTAACCCTCGCCGGAGACCATTATCGTTGTCTTCGTCTCGCCTGCTTAGCCTCTGCCCAGATATCCCAAATCCAGTGCACAACCAAACCCCAGTTCCCTTTTCTTCTTCTCCTTTTTCTTCTTCTCCTTTTTCTTCTTCTCTTCTTCTTGTTCTTGATTCCGCGTTTTCGGCGATCGCCGAAACCGTGCCGCTGCCGACGATCCAAGCAACCCAGTGGACGTTCCCTACCTACGCAGTTACATTCTTGCATTGCCTGGCTGTACATGTGCGCGTGCATCGAGACTTTTACCGACATTCGACGATGCCGTGTGTATCCGTATCGCGATCCATCGAGGCAAGTTTATCTTGCTACATGCTACATTACTTTATATACGTCTATTTTAATAATTATAACACTGGTATTTTAAATCATGCATCCAAAGTTCTCGTTTTATAGTTTTCCGACATCCGTATACATCCGTACGTATTATTTTACATTTAGCGCATGCAAACCTATCTTGTTACATATTATACTACAGTATACTGTACCCAATGGAATATTTACATCTCATATTGCTTAGTTGTACATCCCACATTACCATTTTACAGTTTTACTGTTTTAGGATACCCGTTTGCATCCATCTCACTTAAAATATATATAACTGCATCTATAGATCACATTAATACATAATACTGTGATATTAACACCCCATATTTAATAAAGTTCATCCTAATTAGCATTAGAACTATAAATGTAACCCAAATCGATAATTGTGCATCCATTTTATATCTATTTGCATACTGATTGAATGAAATCTCGGTGTGTAGTTTTAGAAAATGTATAGAAATCACAACCAAAGAAATTTGTAAACCGCAATCAATAACGGTGTCGATTGTAGCGCGTTAGCGAGTGCGGATCGTCCACAGGGAAAGTGTGATCCGTTCGAAATCGAATTAGATGAATTGAAAATTAAAGAGAAAAGAAAAGACAATTCAATTCAAGATTTAAAAGTGAATTTCAAGAATTATTAAAATCTAGATCTAATAACAAGAAAACATTAAAATCAAGAATCAAGAATTGATGATATCCAATCCAATAATCAAGAATCGAAGTGAGGCTCGTAGGAATCGATCGAATCTATAGACGTGATGAAAACTATTGATTACGTTTTCTTATCCATCGATGATTTGATCCTAAATCGATGACGATCAACGAGAATTAGGGATTTCTTGCGGAAACTAGGGTTTCGTCATCTATCCCTTATCCTTTCGTTGATTTCATTCACATTCTAGCCTCTAGTAAATTCAAGAATCGATCGTGGATCCCTAATTAAGAGCGAACACAATCAAGAAAGCATCGCTCGAAACTAGGTTGTCGATTCTTCAATTTAGTAAAGTTTACAAAACTCATAGGACTTAAGAATCGTTTCAAGATTTGTAACATCATCATCTATTGATTCTCTCGACTCCTTCACGAGCGGAGTTTTACTCAAACATTATAACAAGTAACACAATCAAGAATTGAGATCTAATCATGATGTAAGAATGTAAAGAAAGCAAGATTAAAGAATTTCACCTTTTATTTATCAACAATTTCGTTACAATTCTCTCAAGATCTACAATGAGGAAAGAAATCGATCGTCGATTTGGCTTCGCTCTTCTTCGTGAGTCGCGGATCGTCTTGGACCACTTGCTCGGATGAAGATCGACTTAACTCCTAAAAGGTTGAAGGCTTCTTGCTTGAATTGTACTCGGGAATCTTGAATTTGGCTTTGGATTTGATTGGATTAGGGTTAGGGTTTGAATGCACAAGTTGTGTCACTCAACTTGTGTGTGTAATGATGAATATGAACAACCCAAAACCCTAGATCTAGGTTTCCTTTTATAATCCCCTCAACCTTAGATCTAGAATTCAAATTTCAAATTTCCCTCCAAAAGTTTGTTAGAGAGGCTTCTAGAAGAAGTTAGTTGGAGGGAATATTCTAGAGCTAGGTTGTTAGGCCGAGCCTTTTGGATGAAGCCACGTGGTGTTTCTGGAATCTTCTGGAAGCTGAGGCCGTTACAAGAGCCACATGGAGAAAGTATGAGGAGCTGACGTCACCAGATTGCCGCGGATCCGCGGCAGGAATGGGGTTATGGCCACGGATCCGTGGCCCATTAGTGGTCCCTGTACATGAAATTTCTTGTGTTGCTTGCTGTTGGCTTTAGGTACATTTTCTGATATGTTGAATCTCATAATTCTTCCTTGATCACTGCCAGATCTCAAGTCTTTGACTTGGCGTATTTTTAACAGCACTTTTGACAATTTTAGCTCTGTTCCTGGAATTTCCTGCACAGATTCTCGAGACAAGTGTTGCGCTACACAAAGATTATACGATGCAATGATAAACACTCAATTTCCCTCAGAAATGTCGGTTTTAATATATAACACAAGTAATTTGGTATTTTACGGCTGTTTTGCTAATATGTGCTATATTAATACCGAACACCTCTAGATGAGTGCAAATGGTAGGAAAATTGACGTGTTAAAAATGCAATATTTTCGACTGATCACATACCATGTCACATTATTTCATTTATTGTTATATTAGTACTCCATACATGATTTTGTGCACCCATACTTATTACCGTTTGATTATGAGCACCCGCTTGATACTTGTGCACTACCTGACATGACCTGATGCACTACTACTGACATGACTTGATACCTATGCACTACTTGACATGACTTGATACATGTACCCACCTGACATGACCTGATGTACCACATCTTGATATGTTACCTGATCTTGTTAATAATGCCGACAATCTTGACCTGTTCTCCCTACGGACATTTCCTGTTGTCTATACAGACAAACCTGTACCTACTTGATCCTGTGTTGGCATTATCTCAAAATTTATCAATACCTGACTTACACACATAACTTGGGGGTATGGGAAAATCAAGAATGTAGCCAAACGTAACTCAAAGGGCTATTATCCTTTTACCGTGGTCCCGTGGAGTTGAACGGGACATAGACTCACAGTCTATTATCCTTTTACCGTGGTCCCGTGGGGTTGAACGGGGTATAGACCGATGGGTTACGCTGAGGATTACATTAATTGATTTCAAAGAACTTTAGAGTAGTTAACCCTATAGCACAGTTTAGACTACTCACTGCACCTCACCTATAATATATCATGTTCACTGATCTTTATTCATGTTACTATTTATTTCCTGATAACTTGTAGTTCATGCCTGCATATTTCATTACACCCTGCTTGCTTAGAATTATTGATATTATGACGCACTGACGTCTGGGTTTTGCATGGCCCAGATCCATTATCCTTGTCGCAGGCAGTCCAGGAGTATTTTGATCAACAGGCCGAGCAGTGAGGACCTATTATTAGTTTAGTTTAGTTTCCTTTCAGTATTTCATTCCTGATGTGAGCCCGCATTATTGGACGTACATTCCAGTTTATTATTGTACTTGGATCTTTTGCTTCCGCATTATTTTATTTCATGACTCGTTTATTCTGGCTTATAGACATGTGTTAGATAGTTTATTACTATTATTGATATCTCTACAGCCGTAATGTGACCATGGAGGGATATTTCCTATCCACAGGTAGCATGGTTGGCTTTGTCACGTGCCTATCTTAGCGCACTCTGGGAAGCGGGGCGTGACAGGGTTTGTTTGGTATCAGAGCCATAGGATATAGGTTAATCGGGTTTGATTCTTTTGTAGTTGGATATTGGACCCAATACACGGATCAGAATACTCGTGATTAGGAACATGTCCTGCCACATTGTTATCGTGATTCCTGAATCATATCTTGTCCTTGACCCTTGTCTTGATGATATGCAAACAACTTTGCATCTCGACTTGAAACCTTTTGATTCCCTATTTGTTCTCTCTATTCTGATGCTAGGATTTGGGCGACTTGAACTGAGTTATGTGATTGTAACTATGAACTGCAGCATGGTTACAATGCGGTACTCTATTTAAGTAACTTAGAGTTCTAGTTTTGATTCTTATCCTTGATTCATCTTCATCATTCATCGCAAGCTTTGAATCTTGTTTATCATACTAATCCTTTTTTGTGTCTTGGTTGCAGGATCATGGAAGCCAGGAATCTACGATCGTACCAGTGGCGTATGGATGACGTCACTTTACTTGGAGTAATTCGTGACTTACTAGAGGACCACAAGCAGTAGACCGAGCAGAAGCCGGCGTTCACACCAAACCAAACGCCCGTACCTAGAGGTATTCCGGTGAACCGACGTGGCACAGCACCAATGAAGAAAACAGTCATTGCTGATCGGAGTGATTTGTGACTTTTTCCATTTACCTAGACATGTGCAAAGGGAGTGTCGAAGGAAGCTTGGACTCTGTTTAAATTGTGGATCGGCGGATCACACTATCAATGTTTGTCTGTCGAAACTTCGTCAAAAAGAAGATGTTCGGAGGCCAGTTTTGCCCAAGCAAAAAGGAATGGGGTTGTGCGATTACTGCCAATGACCGGGTCACTATCGAAGGGATTGTCGTATGATGCTTGGACTTTGTTTTGTTTGCGGATCAGCTGATCACATCATTGATACTTGTCCGTCAAAGCTAAGTTTGAAGGAAAATACTCAGAAGCCACCGCAAAAGCAATTTTAGGAGCAGACGCAGTTAACTCAGGGACCCAATCAATTTTGAGCATTTACCCTGACGGCTGAAGAAGACAAGGCTTCAGAGGAAGTTGTTTCAGATATCTTACTTGTTCATGGTTTTCTCGCATTAGCGCTATTCGATTCTAGTGCATCCCATTGATTTATGCCATCCAAGTTTAATGCTACACACTCGATTACTTACACGACCCTGTCTATTTATTGGGACATACACACTGGGTATGGGAAAATCATAACTAGTAGAGAATGTAAGGATTGTTCTGTAGCCATTTATGGACGGGAGTTATTCGCAGATTTCTTGATGATTGATACCGGTAGTTATGAAGTGATCTTGGGAATGGATTTTCTCGGCACTTTCCATGCTCACATTAATTGTATAGCAAAGAAAGCGAATTTCCAGATTCCCGGACATCCAGAGGTTGTTTTGGAGTTAGCAGTTCTGTCGGACCAGTCGAGTGTAGGGCTAGGCCGACAAACAATGTTCTTTCGTTGATAGAAGTTGAAGCGCCAGCTGTAGTTCGAGATTTCATGGACGTGTTCGAGGACATCGCGGGTTTACCGCCGAAACGAGATGTGGAGTTCGCAATCGACCTTGTTCCTGGTGCAGCGCCAATCTCAAAGGCGTATTATCCAATGGCACCAGTAGAGTTAGAAGAAGTCAAGAAGCAGGTTACCGAATTACTTGAGAAGGGTTGGATTCGCAGCAGTAATTCACCTTGGGGAGCTCCAGTTCTTCTAGTAAATAAGAAAGACGGCACACGGATAAACGTGCGTCAGCTTTTGAGGCGTTGAAGCAGAGATGGATAACCGCTCCTATTTTGACCGTACCAGACAGTTCCGGACGAGTGGTGATTCACAGTGATACATCTGGAAAAAGATTGGGATGTATTTTGATGCAACATGGAAAGGTTATAGCCTGCACATCGAGACGATTGAAGATCCATGAGAAGAATTACCCAACTCATGATTTGGAGTTAGCAGCCGTGATTTTTGTTTTGAAGATTTGGAGACAATACTTATTAGGTGAAAGGGTCGAAGTATTCACCGATCACCAAAGCCTGAAGTATGTGTTCACACAGAAAGAGCTTGACATGAGGCAGCGTAAATGGTTGGAGCTGATGGCTGACTACGATCTTGATCTTAAGTACCATCCGGGGAAAGTTAATATTGTGCAGGATGCGTTTAGTCGGTTGCTAGCAATTCGGGTGTTGACTGCACAGAAGGAACTTATCGAAGATTTTTGGAGATTCGAATTGGAGATCGTGCTACCGCATTCTTCGGGACAGTTGATGCAGCTGCAAGTACTGTCGTCATTGATCGAGAATATTAAAGCAGCGCAATTGCAGGACCCAAGATTGCAGAAGTTTCGAGAACAGATAGAAGCGGGACTTTGAACAGACTTATTGATACATGAAGATGGTTAGTTGCGTTATGGTAGCCGTTTGTGTGTGCCGAAAGGAGACATTTGTGAAGAAGTTATGAAAGAGGCGCACAGTTCTGCATATTCCGTACATCCAGGAGGCACGAAGATGTATCGTGATCTACGACAGTATTTCCGGTGGGAAAGCATGAATAAGGAGATTGTCCGCTTTGTAGCGAAGTGCTTGGTGTGTCAGCAAGTTAAGGATGAACATTAAAGGGTTGCTGGTTTATTGTAACCACTTCCGATTTCTCAATGGAAGTGGGAACATATAACCATGGATTCGTGACAGCTTTACCGTGGAGTCTAAAGGGTAACAATGCAGCTTGGGTGATTGTTGATCGATTGACCAATGCAGCTCATTTCATACCATTTCGAGTTGGTCAGTCAACGGAAACGTTAGCAGAACGGTACATGCAGGAGATTGTGAGATTGCATGCAGTACCTGTGAGCATCGTGTCCGACCGTGACACCCCGATTCTTATTACACTTCAGGAGGAGTTTACAGGAAAGTTTAGAGACGTGATTGAAGTTCAGCACAGCTTATCATCCTCGAACAGATGGCCAGTCGGAAAGAATGATCCAAACTCTTGAAGACATGTTGAGAGCTTGCATGTTAGACTTCAAGGGTTCATGAGAGGATCATCCACACTTGGTGGAGTTTTCATACAACAACAGCTTTCAAGCGACTATTCAGATGGCTCCATTCGAAGCGTTGTATGGTCGCAAGTGTCGTTCACCTGTTTGTTGGAACGATATTGGAGAACGAAGATTGTTGGGACCGGATCTGATCGTGCAAACAGTAGAGAAAGTTAACACTATCCGGAATCATATGAAGGCAGTACAAGATCGGCAGAAGAGTTGGGCCGACACATGGAGAAGACCTCTAGAATTCATTGTTGGTGATTTGGTATTCTTGAAGTTATCACCAACTAGAGGAGTGATTCTTTTTGGGAGTCAAGGCAAGCTTAGTCCCTGATTCGTGGGGCCATTCGAGATTTTGGAGCGTGTTAGAGAAGTGGCTTATCGATTGGCTTTACCACAATCTTTGGCGAATGTTTATAACGTGTTTCATGTATCTCAACTCCGTAAGTATGTTCGAGATGAAACACACGTGCTGGATCATTCGGAGCTGACTGTAAGGGAGGATTTGACCTTTGAGGAACGACCGATGTCGATTGTTGATCGAAGAGAAAAGATCCTTAAGAACAAGGTTATCCCTCTCGTACTTGTTTCTTGGGGAAATCGCTCGCACGGAGAATCGACTTAGGAACGAGAAGACGAGATTCGACAGAAGTTTCCACACCTATTCCTGTAGAGTCATGTTGTTTACCTTTTCTTGTCTTGGGAATTTCGAGGATGAAATTCTTTTTGTAGTTGGGTATAATGTAACACCCTTGTTCATTTATACCAGTTCTAGTTCAAGTATTTCCTTATTTATGGTATTTTCCTGATATACTGTGTTTTGGGTGTGAATAGTATTTGTGACATTGTATTGCATCCGACCCGACCCGCATACATGAAACCTGTCTTGATTCATGTTTATGATCTACCATGATTTGTTACGTAAACTTGTGCACTTTCATGTATACTGCATACTGGCATTTTATCTGGCATTTGCATTTTTACAATATAACATTTTAAGTCACATAAAATATTTTAAAAATACATTGCATGGCCGGCATGATACCCCTAACCCTGTGGTAGCATCCGCGCATCTTATTCTCGTCCCGTTCAGTAAAACGGACTTGTTTGGATGGCTACGCACACGTACGTGCATCCGTTCTTGGGGGTATGCATTTTTATTACCCGGACATCCAATTTTGGTTTTGGTTTACACGTATATTTTCCGTATTTTAAAACTGGATTTTTAGACCCGACATGCGCGTGTTTTGGACAATTTTTGTATTAGCCAAAAACTCGAATTTTATTAATATTTTATTCTTATAAAATTAACTGTTTTATATATATAATTATATAAATTTAAGATTTCTTTAACAGAGAAATATTTTGTTATATTAAATCCTAAACTAAAGATTTTACTATCAGCACATCTCTATCTCTCTCATCTCTTTCTTTCTCTCGTTCTTTCTTTCTCTCCCTCTCTATTTATATTTTAAACCCACACACGTCCTCTTCTTTCTCTTCCTCCTCTTCTCTATTTTCTTTTCCCGCCGCCTCCTCGCTCGAACCCACGCCCCTCGCCTGCCCTCACCGCCGGAGCTCGCTACCACCCTCTCTTTCAACCTCAACCTCTCATCGTCCTCACCTCCCTCCTCTCTCTTCCTTTCTCCTCCCCTCGACGAGCCGGCGACCCCTGTACCCAACTTGAGCCCCTGCAACCCTCCTCGCCGGAGCTCGTCTCGCCGCCGATCACCCTCGTCGGCCTTCCCTCGCCTTTGTCTCCTCAACCTCTCCTCTACCACCTCCTCGTCGACACCTTCACTTCTCCCGAACCCACACGAACCCACCACCTCCATCACCTATACCTCGCCAGAGCTCCGACCACCCTTTTCACCGCCTCCATCTCCTCATTCTCCTCTTCTCTTTCCTATCTCCTTTCCTCGCTGCAAACAATCAGCCCGAGAACTCACATCTGAACCCGACCCAAGAACCCCCACTTTCATCGCCGTTAACCCTCGCCAGAGACCATCATCGTTGTCTTCGTCTCGCCTGCTTAGCCTCTGCCCAGATATCCCAAATCCAGTGCACAACCAAACTCCAGTTCCCTTTTCTTCTTCTCCTTTTTCTTCTTCTCTTCTTCTTGTTCTTGATTCCGCGTTTCCGGTGATCGCCGAAGCCGTGCCGCTGCCGATGATCCGAGCAACCCAGTGGACGTTCCCTACCTACGCGGTTACATTCTTGCATTGCCTGGTTCTGTTCTGTACGTGTGCGCGTGTATCGAGACTTTTACCGACACTCGACGTTGCCGTGCGTATCCGTATCGTGATCCATCGAGGCAAGTTTATCTTGCTACATGCTACATTACTTTATATACGTCTATTTTAATAATTATAACACTGGTATTTTAAATCATGCATCCAAAGTTCTCGTTTTACAGTTTTCTGACATCCGTATACATCCGTACGTATTATTTTACATCTAGCGCATGCAAACCTACCTTGTTATATATTATACTACAGTATACTGTACCCAATGGAATATTTACATCTCATATTGCTTAGTTGTACATCCCACATTACCATTTTACAATTTTACTGTTTTAGGATACCCGTTTGCATCCATCTCACTTAAAATATATATAACTGCATCTATAGATCACGTTAATACATAATACTGTGATATTAACACCCCATGTTTAATAAAGTACATCCTAATGGGCATTAGAACTATAAATGTAACCCAAATCGATAATTGTGCATCCATTTTATATCTATTTGCATACCATGTCACATTATTTCATTTATTGTTATATTAGTACTCCATACTTGATTTTGTGCACCCATACTTATTATCGTTTGATTATGAGTACCCGCTTGATACTTGTGCACTACCTGACATGACCTGATGCACTACTGCTGACATGACTTGATACCTGTGCACTACTTGACATGACTTGATACATGTACACCACCTGACATGACCTGATGTACCACAGCTTGACATGTTATCTGATCTTGTTACTAATGCCGACAATCTTGACCTGTTGTCCCTACGGACATTTCCTATTGTCTATACAGACAAACCTGTACCTACTTGATCCTGTGTTGGCATTAGCTCCAAATTTATCAATACCTGACTTACATACATAACTTGGGGGTATGGGGAAATCAAGAATGTAGTCGAACGTAACTCAAAGGGCTATTATCCTTTTACCGTGGTTTCGTGGGGTTGAACGGGACATAGACTCACAGTCTATTATCCTTTTACCGTGGTCCTGTGGGGTTGAACGGGGCATAGACCGATGGGTTACGCTGAGGATTACATTAATTGATTTCAAAGAACCTTAGAGTAGTTAACCCTATAGCACAGTTTAGACTACTCACTGCACCTCACCTATAATATATCCTGCTCACTGATCTTTATTCATGTTACTATTTATTTGCTGATAACTTCTTATTGTTCATGCCTGCATATTTCATTACACCCTGCTTGCTTAGAATTATTGATATTATGACGCACTGACGTTTGGGTTTTGCATGGCCCAGATCCATTATCCTTGTCGCAGGCAGTCCAGGAGTATTTTGATCAACAGGACGAGCAGTGAGGACCTGTTATTAGTTTAGTTTAGTTTCCTTTCAGTATTTCATTCCTGATGTGAGCCCGCATTATAGGACGTACATTCCAGTTTATTATTGTACTTGGATCTTTTGCTTTCGCATTATTTTATTTCATGACTCGTTTATTCTGGATTATGGACATGTGTTAGATAGTTTATTACTGTTCTTGATATCTCTACAGCCGTAATGTGACTGTGGAGGGATATTTCCTATCCACAGGTAGCATGGTTGGCTTTGTCACGTGCCTATCTTAGCGCACTCAAGGAAGCGGGACGTGCCACTGAGGCTCAAGAGAATTGGTCCCGCTTAAACCTATATTTACTAGTGTTACACCCCGCTTCCCAGTATACGGGCAGAGGACGTGACAAGGCCGCTATGTATTTACTCAGAAGTAAACACGCTAAGCGTATCTAAGCAATATAAGTAAAATGCATAAGAGACAGGATGTAAATGAACAACAACTTTATTTATTAACATTCTTTTTACAATACATCTAAACAGTAAATACATGGAATGGAAAGCAATGCCTAAACAGTGGCATAACAGAAATGGAAAATACAGAATGTAAATGTGTACAAGAAATCTAAAGCTCTGGGTCGAAAGCTAGCTGGTCCAAATTCTTGCTGGCGGGCTCGATCTCCAGTGAGTCCGAATCACCTGACGACATTCCAAAGAAGAAGAAAGAGAATGTCGTCAGCGAATAAATCGCTCGGTAAGTCCCGTAAATAGACGAGAATGAAATTGACAGAATAGAGTATATATTATTATAATATTGTATTTAATGTTAACGCTGTTGTTTGTAACTTGGTATAGAAGAATACCAGTGTATACGAGAGGAGTCCCACTATTCCGGAGACTAAGGTATCAGGAGTCCAAGGCTCCGTCGATAATACCACGGAACAACGGAATGGATGTAATTACTTCTTAAGTGGCCATCTCGTGCCACCTCTAACACCTTCCATACCAATCTACCCCTTATAAACCCCGCGATGTCTTGATTGTATTGATATATTGTTTGAAGTGTATATTGTATATAGATGGATAACTTGCCGAAACCATGATATCAGTAATGGAACAGATATAATGGATGAACATATAGATGGAATATATCCATGGTTCGGTTCAGTCAATATAGATTGATATAAATTCAATAGACGGATTCATGTTGAATTGTTGTATTGTATATTGTACTTGAATCATATTCAAGTCAGATTAGTTATATTGAGACTCGGTCTGAGTCAGACAATTAGAAAAGAAATTGAATCCTGAATTATGTTTTGGTGCTATCGGTAACTGCTGTACATGGACAGCAGGATTTGTGTCTTTTTCAAAAACAATTATCGTATTGATAACACCGTTTGTTAAGTTGTCTACCTTAAATAGGCAAGCACCCATATCTCCGGCTCACTGAGGCTCAAGAGACTGGTCCCGCTTAAACTTATGTTTATTAGAGTCCTTATTGTAATTTAGTATAACTTGAGGGGGTTTTATATAAAAATAATTTTGTCTAATTTTCAAAATACACCTCAAGTTTTTTATTATCGTCTTTAGAATTTTCATGGATGTATATTTTATCAATGTGAAATTTCTAGTGAATAAAACCTAATTTCATAATATATGGTATTTATTTGTAATATTGGATTTGTATGGTATTTTCTTGTAAATGGAATGTTTCTCTTGAATTTTGGAAATGTGGAATATTATAAATATTAAAAATAGATATTTTGATATTAATTACATATATATATATATATATATATATATATATTAAAAATATAAGTTTTATTTATAATAGAAATCGCAATTTCTAAAGAAAATTGTATTTTAAATCTTTCGAGATCGTATGCTCCTTACGGAGGTCTGCATCTCACTCTACTAAGCCTGAGGATGTGCGATAATCCGCACCATACCAAACGGGTTCTCCGAAATGGGTTGTAGAGGCGCAATTGTAAAGATTCGTTAAAATACACTTCTGGTAGAAAAAGATTTTATAAGTTGAAGGTAGTTATATATAAAGTCGTATTTTTTCCAAATCTATATTCCCAAATTCCATCGTGCTATATTATATATGAGTGTTGTGAGGAGGTAGGTCATTACCTCGTGAACTATCTATAGGTATAATAAGGAATTATGATGGTTTATGTCGAAACTAAACTATATGGTATTTTTCTGAAAAAGTATAATAAAAATTACAAAAATGATTAGTCTGATGTGTAACTTGTTTTATTAAGTTTGTTAATGTTTAATAGTCAGCATATAAGAGTATGGTTATATTTTGTTAAGGAAAAATGTAGTTTTTAAAGAAAACCGAATCGGAAGTCGGACTAACTCCGCTTTCGTCGGGTTTTAGTTTTGAAAGTTTTTAAAATAGAGAAAAGAGGAAGAAGTAGGGACTTACATGTTATTTAACTAGAAGAGAGAAAGAGGAAAAGGTGGGAGTTGCCGGTGCGTCGTTTCGTCGTCGGAAACTCCTCGGATTGCCGTTGGAAGTTCGTCGGAGTTTCGCCCTTTTGCTAACTCCACTAGCACACAAAAGACTTGGGAATTTTCTTAAGAGTTTGGGCAGGGATTTGGGAGTGAGGAGGGGTGATTTGAGGGTGGTATTTATAGGAAAAATTAGGGGTTTAGGATAGTAAAATGGTGTATTAAAAATTTGTATTAAAATGGATTAAATGGGGGTATTTTAATTCTCTGGTTAATTGCAGAGAATTTAAATAGTGCAGGGGGTGGGGTAGGCAAAAGGTTGCAGGGAAAAGAAGAAATAATTGAGTTCGGCCGAGTTGGCCCGGCGGCGCCGGCCGAGTCAGCCACATTGCTGGCCCGCGTTGGCCGAGTCAGGTCGCGTCTCCTTGCCACGTGTCCCCGTCGCTTCGTCATGACTTGTGGACCCGTTTGTTTATTCTGTAACTTACCCTATTACGTGTAGTGCACGTGTAAACTCTTGGGTTTCTAAAAGATTAAAAGAGTTTAATTTAAAAAAATGTGTGGTTGATGGGATTTAAACTCTGGTGCTTTGGTTCAGCAGTGCAAGGTCTTACCAATAAGCTACAAGCTCCTTCTTACTGTTCAAAAGCAATCAAACTTATAACTTGTGCTCAGGCTCAAATACCCCTTTCTGTATTTTTGAAAAAAAATGTACAGAAAGTTTAGGGTTGTTACAACTACAGTCCTTAATGTAATTTTATATGTCTCGAGGGGGTTTTAAGAAAAATATTTTATATACTTTGAAAATAAAGCTCGAGTAATTATTTATGTTCTTTAGGGTTTCCATGGATGTGAATTTTAAAGAGTGAGGTATATTAGTGAAAATTAAAGTAGCTTGAATAGTTCAAGATATTTTAGTGTAACTTGTCTTGTATTGATACTTGATGGTATTTTAATGAAACTTGTCATTCTTTTATTTTCTAGAAAACATGGAATTTTATTATATATTAAAAATATATGGTTTGATAATATTTATATAATTATTTAAAAATTAATTTTATTTATTAAGTAGAAAATCTCGTTTTTCTTAAACATCATATTAAAATTCTTTCGAGATCGTATGCTCCGTGAGGAGGTCTGCATATTGCTCTACTACGCCCGATAATGTGCGATAATCTGCACCATCTAATAGCGGGTTCCCCAAAATGGGTTGTAGAGATATAATCGCAAAGAATTTGATAACATCATTTAAAGATAACCGAGTTTTTATAGTTCAAGGTATTTTGATGAAAAGTCGTATTTTGCCACAAAAGTTATGTCTCGAGAGAATCATGCTATGTCAATATGTATGTATGTGAAAGGTAAGTCATTAGCTCGTGAAGTTTTCTAAAGGTATGCTAAGCAAAAGTTTAAAAGATAACGAATATAAACTTCATGGTATTTAAACGTAAAAGCTAGGTTAAAGTTATTTTACATGGAGTTTTAGAGTGAAAGTTGTTTCTAAATAATGTTACAAATATTTTGTAAAAGTTTGTTGAACAAAATGTAAAAGATAAGTGAGATTATAGAGTTTAGAAGATTTACATTGGTAATAACTCCACTTACCGATACTTTGTTTTGAAAATAGAATTTACAGAAGAGAGGAAGAAAATAGAAAGAACATACAAGTAACTTGGATTAAGAATAGAGAGAGGAAGAGCTTGAGCTTGTCGTGGGGTTGCGGGGTCGCCGGAATTGTCTTGAATTCTCGCTGTAACAACCCTGAACTTTCTGTACAGAATTTTTTCAAAATACAGAAAAGAGCACATAAGCCTGAGCACAAGTTATAAATTTAAATTTGCTTTTGAACAGAAAGAAAGCACTTGTAGCTCATTAGTAAAGCCTTGCACTGCCGTGACGTAGCCCTTATGTTCAAATCCCCCCTGCTACATATTATTTTTAATTGATTTTTCTTTTAAACTTTTAGAAACTCAAAAGTTTACACGTGCAATACACGTAAAACTGAAAAGCCACTTAAAATAAACATGTGGAATATGTTATTTATACAGACCATGACACGTGGCACAAATTTATCCCCAAACCACCTCCACATGGCCGGTGAGATACGCCATGGGGCCGACGCCCCCCTTCCAAATGCCATCAAATTTTAACCCTACAACCCTTGGACTCCCCCCACTAATCCTAGTCTGTTTGTTTTCCCTACATATTTCCAGAGAATTAAAATGATGCATTAATCCAAATTTTAATGCATGTTTTTAATTCATTCTTCATTACCCTAAACCCTAATTTTTCCTATAAATACCACACTACACCATAGCTTCCTCATTCAAAATTCCATTACCAAAACTCTCTAAAATTCCTAAGTCCAAGAAGTTGTACAAGTGGGGTTAGTTCAAGGCAAAGTTCCGGCGACTTTTCGGGACAAATCCGGCGATGAAACGGCTCCACGAGACCCTCAACTTATTCATAGACCTCTCCCCTTTCTTTGCATCCAGTAAGTCCCATCTTCCCTCTCCTCTCTCTATAAAAAAGAATCATATTTTCAAAACTCGTCGGAAGCGGAGTTAATCCGACTTCCGATTCTCTTTTCTTTAAAAGTTCAATTTTTCCTTAAACAACAATTAACCACCATTTCATATATTGCTTAGTAACCATTAAAAAACAATTGGACAAAGTTTCAATTCAAAATATTATGTTAAACAAATTCTATTTCACTTTTACAGTAAAATACCCTTAAATTTGCATACGACATTATCTCATCTTTTTGCTCATATTACCTTTAAAAAACTCACGAGGTAATGACCTACCTTATCACAACACTCATTCTTGACACAACATGATAACTTTTGGAACATTAGTTTATGGGATAAAATACGAATTTACATTTAAATACCATAAACTTTCAAAAACCGTTTTCTTTAAATGTGTATTATTTAATTCCTTGCAAATGCGCCTCTTGTAAGTGCACGGCGGCGCCCCGGCCGTCAATCCGACGCCGGAATGCGGAAGCGGTGAATAACTTAAATTTTGCGGACTTTGCAAACCGGCACCACCGCGCACTTTAACCGGATCGTAACCATTAAACTAGTCTAAGCTAACTAGAAGATGGGTTAGAGATATACCGACTGATCCGAGTCCTCCGGTCTTCATCTCCACTCCGATCTCCTCGCGGGATCTCCGTCCGTCTCCTCCTCGTCGGAAAGGGCACCACATCGCCTGTAGCTTTTACGGGCTCCCACCTCAATACCGAGGCAACTCGGGCGCGAAGCTGGCGAATCGACGCGTCCAAGATTTGCTGTAGGAAGTGTAGTGTAGAGTGCATGTCTCGCTTTGGGGTTGGTTGCCATTTGAAGATGGAGGAATGAGGGCATGAAAAATGGTGCTTTCATTTTTCCTTGTATCAAAATGAGATGAATGAATTTGCCATACTACAAAATGAAAACCACTCTCCCTCTCACTAAGATGTGGCCGGCCATATCAAGTAGGAAAAATGATGGAGGGAACAAAATACATCTCATGAAGGGAGGTGAGGGTAGGAGAGGTCAAGAGGTGACCACAAACAACAACCATGCTTCATATAAAAAACAACCATACCCTTTCAAATCTCATCCTCATTCAATCAAATCATATTAAAACAAAAGCATGGTGCAAAAGAAAAGATTCTTATCATATCAAACCCTTTTGAAATAAAACCCCTCCACAAAAGTAATTTGCAAAACTGCAAATTACCCCCTCCATCGGAAAAGTCCGGCCGGGAAAGAACAAAGGAAAACCGGCCGGAACGGAATGCAAAATGGCAACTCCAGAAAACTGGTCCCGTAATAAATTACAGGAAAACCCCGATACTGTGCATACACACCCGCATCTGTATTCCGTCCGGATACAAATGCAAAGAGACAAAATCTACACTGTACTAAACTAGGACCGGCTTAAACCAAAGCCGGCTAGTATTATCCGTTCGATCCTGATCCGTGCAATACCGCACGTATCTGATCGAACCCTGCCATAATCCTATACGGCTACTAGTACAAACCGTCCGATCCTGATCCGTGCAATACCGCACGTATCTGATCGGACCTTGCCATATCTCCATACGGCCTCTACAGCGTTTCGCCCGAAACTTGAGTAACTGAAAGTGTGGTGGACTCTAAAGACTCGTCAATACTATGGCTGTGGATTTAACCACTAGCCCGTCAGAGGTATAAGCCAATACGTAACGGGCCACCAGCTATTGACTAAAAGGGACGTCGATGAGCGAACTCATCCTGACACCCTACTGAGCCTGTCAGTGACAATATCCGTGCAGTCCGGTCCGTTCGTCTATGAGTATCGCATGGCGGGCCTAGGGGGTTGGTAAAAGTCAGACCCCCAAAAGCGGTACAAGTCGTGTCGGAGTGTAGCCCAGAACACCCTGAGATACTACTGGAATACCTACCAGTAAATCTCCTTGCCTTGGCCAAGGACTTTGTGTAATGGCTCTCCTAGACACAGCACGACCTCACCCCCAATACCGGGAGAGACGAACCCCTGAAGATACGCTCACTGCCTCCATGTGGCTCGGGACTGTACCCAACTAAAACCTGTTTGCACGACTCCTTTGAGCCGTGGTAGGGTAGTAATCAAAGTACAGTGGGAACTCACACGAGACAAATGACGATCCCCAGGTCGATGAACTAACCTGCACACATGTCACCAGGGAACTGCCATCTGACGTCTGGTATATGACCAACTAGCATGTTCCCGGCGAGTCCTGTCCGGTGTACTCATAACCCAATGAGCACCTGTATACATCTTAGGTGATCCAACTGACACCAGTGGCTTGTGAGACCGGCCACCGCCCCTCGTCGGGGTCTCGACTGTATACACTAGTCTACTAATGGAGTATCGATGCCCGGTCTCGAAACTCCCACGACTAGGGACCTTTTAAGGATATGCTTGTAGACCCCCAGCTCCCACTTATATGATCGCCCTCATACTGCTGGTGGTCAAGCAAGAATCCTAGGGGCTCTATCAACGTGTAATAGCGACGTGTCATGTCACCTAAAGCAGTACATGATGATAAAGGTAAACCAGATAGCATACTATCATCTCGAGTAAGACTGTCCTACCGGGATAGGTCCTCCCTCAATCATTACAATCACGTACCTGTGACCTAATAATTGACTCTGAGGGCACTATCTCCAACAATCTCCCACTTGCACTCAAGGCGAATTATTGCGATGTCGCATACTCACAGCCCGTGTGATACCGAACATCCAACTCCTCTACTAGTCAGTCTCACAAAGCTCGTTTGCGGAACTATTGCGTTCGAGGAATAGCCTCAGTGAGTGGATCCGCTTAGTAGTTTCTTTCTATGTCTCTCTATATCTCAAGTTCGCGGAGAAACCCATCTCCCGAAATGAGCAATACCTGTCTTAGAATGTGTCTGGATGTCTGATGGGACATAGCTCATAAATGAACTCCAAATCCAAACTTCTTAGACTGTATCGTCAACTGAACTTAATCAGTATCCTGCGCCATGCCTCCCTCAGTATTGCCTTGGATCATCTGTCCAAAATACTGCCCCTCATCAGAAGGAAAACTACAACTCTGACAACCTCCTTGTCGTCCATGTCACCTTGGAAGCCTGGAATGATAACTGTCTCCTGAATGAGGCTGTCGTTATCATATCCCTAGAACATCCACTTATGTTCTAAAACTGCTTCCGACTGTTTCTCCAGGATTGGATTAATGTCAACTTATTGCATCTAGTGCAAGAACAACATCTGGTGTGGTACTTGACATCTCACGATTGACTCAATTGCCTGAGCAAGTGATCTGCCAATCATGCCCGTCCCTCTCCCCTTTAGTCTGTAAGACACCTTTGGAGAGGGTGACTCCATTACCTGCAGGTACACTACCGTGCCAGGAGTCGACCATCCTAAATACTCTTAGAATGCTGTCAAGTACCCTGATTGGGAAACCACCCAAATCTAGATCTAAAACCATAGATCCAGTAACCAGTATGTCTGATATAAAATCCATTTCCTTTGTGGAGAAACAACTGTGTGACGACCAAAGTACAACCGATCGTAGTGTAGGAGTTTCTTTTCCTACTCTGTGTATATCATCCAAATACCAGGATATCACACCCTACTACCTTCTCAACAGATCCATCCCCTTTTCTGATGAAGTCAAACCCATGACTGTCACATCAGAAATAGATGATCTATCTCCGCTACATCTGCTCTAGTCTATAAATAGACATAAGCTACTTGTCCACCAATGCTTCCGCTGCTCCCACTGACTACGACAACCCTCTGGCGGAGTCATATAGACGTACACTTCTAAAACTAGTTTAGAACGATGCTATACTCATCCTCCCGCCGGGTCTCGCAGCCTAGAACAACAGCAATGGTAATTGTGGGTAAACAAGAACTTCCCTGTCACCGTCCTTGAGGCTACCGTAGTGCCTCTCGGGTGCCTGAAGTTACCCACCTAATCTGCGGAGTGGCCAATGGAATGTCAAACCGGATTGAATCTTTAGGTTCCTTATCAAATCTTCAGTAATCGTTTGTGGTTCTGGAATCACTTCCAGTTCTACCATACTCCCACTACTGTTTTCTGAAAAAATCCATTTTTAATAAAACTGTGGCGAGTCTAGAACAATATCGCTATTGTTCATCCAGATGGTAGAAAATCAACCCTCGTCATAGCCTGGGTCAACCCACAAACAGCCATTACAGAAACGTGCCTTGAGTTGTCCAGTGTCTGGTTTTAATCATGAACCGGACAACTCCCCGTACCTTAACATCGTTAAGATATGAACTGTTCTATATCCAATATAGAAACAGAAGCACTGATTTAATTGAACCAGATTCAAATCATGCAGCTGTCTCCAGTGCATGTCAACTAAATGGAAGGAGGCCGATCAGCGTTACTCAACTTAGGAATACTTCCAATTATGAGTAACCTGAAAGAGAAGCAAGATCTCTTTATCATTACTATCAACTGAATACCACACACAAGTATCTACATCTTCGATCTCTTTGAAGAATCCCGATACTTGCTATACCTGGTTCTCTACTCTATTCAAATACCTATAACTCCTCAAAACTTAAATCCTGTGTTTCCACGAAACACTTGTCTAAAAACTAGAGAAGTCATAAGTAAACCGAATATAGTACGAGGACCATCCCCTCTGTCCTGATGGACCCTGGACAACATACAATACTCTGTATAAGTCCCTTGAGTCTAATAACTCATTCACTGTGTGTCGTAGGTTTAAAACTGTACTTATGGTTAAGAAGAATTACACCGCTGTTTAATGCTCCTTACCTAACCATCCACTGATATAGGTAAATGTCGTAGACATAATTTCAGAAAGGTATATCTCACTCTATGAAAATAGACGTACACATATATCAATTTGAAATTGGTGCATAACAGCGGATATTCAAAACCAAATATTTGCCGACCGGCAAACAGCCCAGGTGATTTCCTCAAATATCACCGATTACAACGAATCCCGATATAATGAGGATAATCACCCAATTCCCAATAACTTACTCCCACTCATCATCTGTAAAACCATGCAGATGTGAGAATCGTACCTGGTAAATACATACCCTGGAGTAAGTATCTAATCGGGAAATCAGTTTTCCTTTAACATTACACAGTGAAACTGAAACATTGAAATGTTCCGATGGGGTATTCTGGTATTCCTAGTAATGCCTCTTCCAGATTCACGACTGTAACCGTATAGTTCTTTGCCACCTCTCCAAATCCCTTCATATGTCTTTAGTCTTTACCTTCTGTACACCCCTTTAGGCCAAATGGTTTTCTTCCTTCCCTACCGTTCGGCACCAGCCTATGGTTTGGAAGAAGACTATCCAATAAGCATAATGGGTGTACTGTCCCAATCCTAGGAACACTCGCAATGAGAGAGGGTGAAGATGAAAAACAACCGAATAAACCTTATTCCTATTTCTCCTGAACCAGAATCCATCCCCGAACTGGAACAAGTTCCATTCGAGTTCGTATATAACCATACGATGGAGTATCCAAATAAACTGTGGATCTTCGTAGCGATACGGAGTGTCCTGGAGAAATACAAAGGTGATTTAGGATTGGCGAAGGAATAATTGGTTTGGTCGTGAATACCTGTTGCAATTTACTTTGCCCTCTTACTAATCCCTTGCTTTGTCTGAACTTAATACCTTCTGCACACCATCGTTATGCTAACTGGTTTTCTTCATTCCCTACCGGTCGGCACCAGCCTAAGGTTTGGAAGAAGACAATCCAATTTGCGTAATAGGTGTACTACCCCTAAACCAGGGAGTACTCGTAACCTGAGAGAGGGTAAAAGGAAAAGACAACTGAATAATCCTATCCGTTTTCTCCAGAACCGGAAACCATCCTCGAATCCCTTCGAGTTCGTATCTAACCATACGATGGTTTTGTCCAATGGAAGTGGACGTTCGCAGTAATACGGGGTGTCCTGGAGAAAAGGGTAAAAGTAGGAGTGGCAATGAGGTCTGCAACTCTGACAATCCAAAAGCCTGTGTTAAAGAAGGTTCGGTCAACTTGGTCACTGAGTCAAAGTCTTAGGGTCGGGTCAAATGGTCGCTGCCAGAGAGAGAGAGAAAAGAAACACTCAGCGTGCACTCTAACCTAGATCAGAATGGTTACCAATTTATCTAATCTGGAATCCTCCCACTGTACCTCAAATTCTCCTCCAAACCAGAAAGAAGAATTAGTCGGGGTCACCCGAGGAGTAAACCAACTCATCAGTGGGAATCGGGATCCAACTCTCATCGCATGATAACGTGACGGAATCCGCTCACGGTATCACACTCCAGAAGGTATGCGCATATCTGGCAAGTTTCAGTTCTTTTGAAACTCCCGATGTGATTTCTGCCCCATGCTCTTATGACCTTGACTAAGGCCAACAAATCATAAGTCACATGTCAAGTTCTACCCGTCATTGTCCAGGTTGATTTGAACCCACCCGTACAAGCCCTTGACTAAGGCCAACAAGGCTATACGACTGTCCCAAACCAACGCATCTATCTATGCAGCATATGAATACCCAATAGCTACCAAACACTGTGCCTTGACTAAGGCCAACAAACACAGCTTGAATACTATTGACTACCCATATGAAACGACGGAGGGCTACGAATGATTTCTGGCGAAAACCTTTAACGTAATGAACTTGATATCATTGAAGGAACGGATAGCTTTTAAAAATATAGTGACGAAAACCGTTGCTAAAGAGGTCACTCCCTGTGAGGGGATCTCGGCTCTTTCCCCGTAGAATGGGGTGCAGGATATTCCAAATGAATACCACGGTGCAAAGCAAAAGCAATCGGCTATAGTGAAGTTACTGCCCTGACGCAAACTTCTGTCCAAGGGGTCACTCCCGGTGAAGGGATCTCGGCCCTTGCCTCGTCGACTGAGGAGTAGGATATTCTAAATGAATACCACGATGCAAAACAAAAGTGAACGTCCTTGCAATAACAGCTTTTTGAAAAAGTGTTCCAACAACATCAGATTAGGTTTGTTTTTAACTTGCATTGATCCGAATCAATGCAGTCCCATCAAATGATCACACCAAAAAGAACGAAAATATATTGATGTACGTATATGCCATCCGCATTCGCCACTGGGTCCCGTCATTACCCGTTAGGTTAGCTTACTAACGACAGAGCGGGGACTGGACTAGCGCGGATGCAAAACATATACAACATCTACTAATATATATACCAATATATTATATTCGCTCAAGGCGTGAATAAAATGCAACATCACAGAAATGTACAGCATCACAGAAACAATACAGATATCTGGGATCCCCGGGTTTCACAGAGCCACTACTGAAACCCGACGTTCCCCTGGTCGTGTGGATAGCCTGTGCAATGAAATCCTATACCCCCTACGAGTGCGGCGAATAGCCAGCCAATCCTGGAGTGAAGCCCCCTCCGTCCCAATGCCATGAGATGCGGGCTTGTTGCCTTCTAGAACCCGGCTATCCGTGCACCCCTCCGCGGGGTAACCCTAGTACAAAAAGTAAAATATACATACACCAGGTACATCGACCGCAACCAGGTCGTGCCCCAAAATAATAATACAATCCGGCAGTGACGGCAGTCCACAAGTCGGACGCTCGCCCCGCAATATCAAATGTACATAATACAACACAGACTGTACTAGCATTGCATCCAGGCTATCCCCCACGACCGATCCGCAACATCACAGCAAATACATAGAACATCAATGTGAAAGTCACGTTCGCAAATCCGTCTAACCGGGCTATAGCAGTTAGACCGGATTTACCGATCAAGTGACATTCACGGTCGCAGATATAATGTAAATACTGTGAAAAATGTGTTTAAAAAAATTTCCGATTGATCAAACAATTAACAAGTGGGCCCCAAAGAAAACTGTAGCACTCACAGAAACAATTGGCCCAACTTTAATATTCCAAAGCCCATATTTTAAACCCAGAAGGCCTCTGTAAAAAAATGGTGAAGTGATGTGAATAGTGCGCGGCGGAAGGGCCGCACAAAAGGGGTTTTCGCGGCGGTTCCGCGCTCCAACTGTGGAGTTACTTCGTCAAATTTTTACAGAACTCTTATATTTTCCAGTACATCAATATTTTACAACCTGAAAAATTTTTCGAGACCAAAAATTTTCAACAGAAACTGTCGTGGGCAAATACGGGTTTTTGGACATTTCGATCGATCGGAACTGAAAAACACATTACACAAAGCTAGACTAAGTTAATGGCGAGGCTCTGATACCACTGTAAGTGCACGGCGGCGCCCCGGCCGTCAATCCGACGCCGGAATGCGGAAGCGGTGAATAACTTAAATTTTGCGGACTTTGCAAACCGGCACCACCGCGCACTTTAACCGGATCGTAACCATTAAACTAGTCTAAGCTAACTAGAAGATGGGTTAGAGATATACCGACTGATCCGAGTCCTCCGGTCTTCATCTCCACTCCGATCTCCTCGCGGGATCTCCGTCCGTCTCCTCCTCGTCGGAAAGGGCACCACATCGCCTGTAGCTTTTACGGGCTCCCACCTCAATACCGAGGCAACTCGGGCGCGAAGCTGGCGAATCGACGCGTCCAAGATTTGCTGTAGGAAGTGTAGTGTAGAGTGCATGTCTCGCTTTGGGGTTGGTTGCCATTTGAAGATGGAGGAATGAGGGCATGAAAAATGGTGCTTTCATTTTTCATTGTATCAAAATGAGATGAATGAATTTGCCATACTACAAAATGAAAACCACTCTCCCTCTCACTAAGATGTGGCCGGCCATATCAAGTAGGAAAAATGATGGAGGGAACAAAATACATCTCATGAAGGGAGGTGAGGGTAGGAGAGGTCAAGAGGTGACCACAAACAACAACCATGCTTCATATAAAAAACAACCATACCCTTTCAAATCTCATCCTCATTCAATCAAATCATATTAAAACAAAAGCATGGTGCAAAAGAAAAGATTCTTATCATATCAAACCCTTTTGAAATAAAACCCCTCCACAAAAGTAATTTGCAAAACTGCAAATTACCCCCTCCATCGGAAAAGTCCGGCCGGGAAAGAACAAAGGAAAACCGGCCGGAACGGAATGCAAAATGGCAACTCCAGAAAACTGGTCCCGTAATAAATTACAGGAAAACCCCGATACTGTGC
This sequence comes from Agapanthus africanus, assembly GCA_030015575.1. NCBI lineage: Eukaryota > Viridiplantae > Streptophyta > Magnoliopsida > Asparagales > Amaryllidaceae > Agapanthus > Agapanthus africanus. The sequence goes on from JASDDO010000019.1 coordinate 76,911,332, forward strand.
ATACACACCCGCATCTGTATTCCGTCCGGATACAAATGCAAAGAGACAAAATCTACACTGTACTAAACTAGGACCGGCTTAAACCAAAGCCGGCTAGTATTATCCGTTCGATCCTGATCCGTGCAATACCGCACGTATCTGATCGAACCCTGCCATAATCCTATACGGCTACTAGTACAAACCGTCCGATCCTGATCCGTGCAATACCGCACGTATCTGATCGGACCTTGCCATATCTCCATACGGCCTCTACAGCGTTTCGCCCGAAACTTGAGTAACTGAAAGTGTGGTGGACTCTAAAGACTCGTCAATACTATGGCTGTGGATTTAACCACTAGCCCGTCAGAGGTATAAGCCAATACGTAACGGGCCACCAGCTATTGACTAAAAGGGACGTCGATGAGCGAACTCATCCTGACACCCTACTGAGCCTGTCAGTGACAATATCCGTGCAGTCCGGTCCGTTCGTCTATGAGTATCGCATGGCGGGCCTAGGGGGTTGGTAAAAGTCAGACCCCCAAAAGCGGTACAAGTCGTGTCGGAGTGTAGCCCAGAACACCCTGAGATACTACTGGAATACCTACCAGTAAATCTCCTTGCCTTGGCCAAGGACTTTGTGTAATGGCTCTCCTAGACACAGCACGACCTCACCCCCAATACCGGGAGAGACGAACCCCTGAAGATACGCTCACTGCCTCCATGTGGCTCGGGACTGTACCCAACTAAAACCTGTTTGCACGACTCCTTTGAGCCGTGGTAGGGTAGTAATCAAAGTACAGTGGGAACTCACACGAGACAAATGACGATCCCCAGGTCGATGAACTAACCTGCACACATGTCACCAGGGAACTGCCATCTGACGTCTGGTATATGACCAACTAGCATGTTCCCGGCGAGTCCTGTCCGGTGTACTCATAACCCAATGAGCACCTGTATACATCTTAGGTGATCCAACTGACACCAGTGGCTTGTGAGACCGGCCACCGCCCCTCGTCGGGGTCTCGACTGTATACACTAGTCTACTAATGGAGTATCGATGCCCGGTCTCGAAACTCCCACGACTAGGGACCTTTTAAGGATATGCTTGTAGACCCCCAGCTCCCACTTATATGATCGCCCTCATACTGCTGGTGGTCAAGCAAGAATCCTAGGGGCTCTATCAACGTGTAATAGCGACGTGTCATGTCACCTAAAGCAGTACACGATGATAAAGGTAAACCAGATAGCATACTATCATCTCGAGTAAGACTGTCCTACCGGGATAGGTCCTCCCTCAATCATTACAATCACGTACCTGTGACCTAATAATTGACTCTGAGGGCACTATCTCCAACACCTCTACCCATTTTGGGGACCCCGATCGGGATGGTACGGATTATCGCACATCCTCGGGCCTAATAGAGCGAGATGCAGACCTTCTCATGGAGCATCCGATCTCGATAGAATTGTTAATGCAATTTTTAAGAAAAATGTGATTTCTATTTTTTATAATTATATATATATATATATATAAATATTATCAAAATACCTATTTTTAATATAATATCTATTCCATATTTTCTAATCAAAATAAAAGAATCACAAAAGATCATGAAAATACCATTACATTTCAATACAAGTCAAATTACAAGAAAATACCATATACTATTCAAGTTCGGTTTATATCTACTAGAATATTTCATTTTATAAAAATTACAACTATTAAAATCCTAAAGACAATAAACAAATACTTGAGGTTGAAAATATATCAAAACTATTTTTTATAAAACCCTCTCAAGTTATACTAATTTACAATAAGGGCCCTAGTAAATATAGGTTTAAGCGGTATCAGTACTCTTGAGCGTCGGGGAGCCAGAGAATATGGGTGCTTGCCTATCTAAGATAGACAACCTAAAAAAACGGTGTTATCAATACGGTAATTGTTTTGGAAAAAGACATAAATCCTGCCGTCCATGTGCAGCAATTACCGATAACATCAAAACTAATTCAGGACGTCAATTCGTTTTAAAGTGTCTGACTCGGACAGAGTCTCAGTCTAACCTGAAATCAATCGATCGATTTATCCTTGAATATGATTCAAGTATAACTCCAAATCAACATGAATCCATTTATACTAAAATTCAATCTATATCAACATAACTTGACTGAACCGAACCATGGATATACTCTGATTACATGACTATCCATTTATATCCATTCCGTTTACATGATATCATTGTTTCGGCAAGTCGTACATCTATTAAACAAAACAATACAAATCAATACAAAATACATTACAGGGTTTTAAAGTGGTAGAATGGTATGGAATGTGTTAGAAGTGGCACGAGACGGTCACTTTAATACACCTAACCTGAATATCCATTGCTTTTGTTCCGTGGCTTAACGGTTCCTTGTGCTCCGTATACCTTAGTCCACGGAATAGTTGGACTTCTCTCGTATACACTGGAATATTCTGTACCAAGCTACAAACAACTGCGTTAACATAACAATCAAATAGTATCCGGTTATATTCTTTCTGTCTATTCTATTTCTACCTTTTTTTAAGACTTACGAGCGATTGTTCGCTGACGACATTCCTTCTCTCTTCTTTCTTTAGAATGTTGTTAGGTGGATCCTACTCACTGGAGATAGAGCCCAGTTCAGAGGACTTGGATTAGTTCAGTGAGGACCCCGAGCTTTAGACTCTTGTATATACTTTACTTTCATGTTCATGCGTTTAAGCATTACTTTCATCGTTGTATTTACTTTTCAGTTGTATTGTAAAGAAATATTTAATAAATAAAAGTTGATGTTCATTTACATCTCTTGTCATTTTTTTTCTTGTGCACTTTATTGTATTGCTTAGTTACGTTTAGCGTGTTTGTTTCTGAGTAAATACGTAGCTGGCCCAGTCGCGTCTCCTTACCCGTACACTGAGAAGCGGGGCATGACACCTCGCCGGAAGCTGACCTTGGGCTAACTCCACTTTAACTCCACTTGTACTTAGAAAATTTTGATATTTTTGACTAGGATTTGTAGAATAAGAAGGGGCTAGGGTATGAGGTTGTATTTATAGGGTGGAATTAGGGTTTTGGAATTGAAAGATTGAATTAAAAAGCATTAAAAATTGGATTAAAGATGAATTTTAATTCTCTGTTAAATTGCAGAGAAAACAAACAAAACAGGGGTAGTGGGGTAGGCCAAAAGGTGTTGTGTGCAAAGTACGGGCCTCATCCCCTACGGATGGCCCACCGTAGCCAGCCCCAGAGCCGATCTCGCCGGTCCAAAAGAGGAGTTGGGGGTTGGGATTTGTGCCACGTGTTCTCAGCTGTGTACACAACATTTTACACATGTATATTTTTCTGTCTTTTCATTTTTACGTGTATTGCACGTGTAAACTTTTAGGCTTCCAAAAAGTTTAAAAGAAAAATTCTGAAAAAATATATGTGGCTGATGGGATTCGAACACAGGTGCTACGTCACTGCGATGCAAGGCTTTACCAATGAGCTATAAGTTATTTTTTGCTATTCTTAAACAAATTAAATTTATAGCTTGTATTCAGGCTTGCAAACTCCATTATGTACATTAACTTTAAAATTTTCGTACAGTAAAAACAGAGTCGTTACATGAAGTGCTTGATCTTTCTTTTCGAGCATTCGAGTATTACCCGCAAGGAGAAATCACAAGCTTACTCAATATGAATGCTGGTTCTACCGGTTTTATGTCTCCCACCAATGATGAACAGTATAAAGATCAAGTTATATAGGTGAAGGCACATCAAGCAGAATGCCAGTGAATTGGAAGTTTACGAAGCAAGTATTACCTTGCATATCTTTATACCGCATGTACATTTAGCGGAACACTATTTATTGAGAGTGGAGCTATGCTATAATTACTAAGTATTCATAAATTTGTGTGTGGTTCCTATGTACCGCCAGTTGGTTATAATTGCATGTCACCTCCAAACTTCGGTTTTAATTGCATGCCAACACTTTCTGCCCCAAAATACCGAGCACATGTAGTCATACAATACGGGATACAGTACGGATATAAAGTACCATGCATGTTCCTAATGTTGGTTCCGCACATCTAACCGATTTACCTGCTACAGATCCAGCGGTGAGGGAACATAATGGAGATGAAAGTGATGATGATGATGCTAGCGATGAGAACGAGATTCAAGCACAAGATAGTATGCAAATTGCACATGTCCTTGATGATAAGAATGATAGGCAGTAGATTACTAATTCATGTGTTAATAATGACTTCATTGTGTTTGAAGATCCATTTGCCAATAACATGACAGATGCTCACATGTTATCTACAGCGGTAATGGAAATTATCAACTTTTATGCTGATAGCTTTTGGCAATCGATATTGAAAATGGGTTGAAGGTCGGAGATTTGTTCGAGAATAAGGAGAAGTTAATTCAGGCAGTCGGTGTTTGGTCAATTAAGCACGGATTTTCTTTTAAACTAACCAAGACTACCACGACCAAGTACACCGTCATTTGTAAAACAAATGCAAACTGCCCGTGGAGGCTTCATGAATATATATCGAAGAAATCACTGATAGGACATTGGTAGATAAAGAAGTATGCGGGTAATCATACTTGTGTGAATCTTGTAGTGAATTCAAATCATAAACAGGCCACTTCTACATTCTTATGTAACAGGATCTTGCCTTTCGTGAAAGCGGACGTCGATTTGACCCCCAAAACGATTCAAGTTCTTATAAAGATACATTATTCATTGAAATAAATTATATGAAGGCATGAAATGCATTGAATAATGCATTGTCTAAAATATACGGAGATTGGGAAGATTCGTATGAACATTTTCCACGATACCTTGCTTCCATCAAATCTACTAATCCCGGGACTGTCTTCAAGATAACCAACGCATCAATATTAGAAAGAATGGGATATTTTACCGGTGCATTTTGGGCATTTGGACCGGCTATTGATGGTTTCGCTTATTGTCTTCCCGTTCTCAGTATTGATGAGACATACTTATACGGCAGATACAAAGAGACTTTGCTCATTGCTACCGGTGCTGATGCAAATGATGGCCTTTATCCTTTGGAATATGCTATAGTTGGAGGTGAAAGCACAGAAAATTGGGAGTGATTCATTGTTTGCATTCATCTTTATATTCCATCCGTGCGGAGAAGGCGCATTACTTTCATATCTGACCGGATGAAAGTGATTCCGACTGCACTAAGAAATTCATGGACGGAACTTCATAGTCATCGTTATTGTATGCGACATATCAGAGCCAACTTCTCAACTGCTGAATTTAGTAGTAAAACCTTGCAGAATTTGTTCTCTCAAATTGCATGTGCACCAGATGACTTGACATATACAGAGCTGAGAAAGGAACTTAAACATATATGTCCAAGAGCAGATGCTTGGATTGAAAGTAGTCTTAAAAATGAAGAAAAAATATGGCCTCTTTCAAAAGATGGTGGTTGGAGATTTTGCATGATGACTACGAATAATTCAGAAAGCTTTGACAGGGTCTTAAAAGGATCTCGATCTTTGCCTATTCAGGCCTTAGTAGCACTGACTTTTTACCGGGCGAAAAAATACTTCTTCGCACGACGTCAGGAGGGACAAGAGTGGACGAAAAAGTTATATACTAAGTTCAAACAATTAATAACAAAAAGGGCTACTGATGCTAGGCATGTTGGCTCGTGAGGTTCAGCGAATCTGAATGGCAGATGACTGACAAAGATGGAAAAAATTACGCCGTAATCATCGATGGTAGGAACAACAGTTATACGTGCAATATACCTAAGTTGCAAAATTTACCTTGTTCACATGTAATTTCAGCATGTACACGAGCAGAGGGTGAGAGGAATATTGCACACCACGATCTTACTTTGAAGTGGTATTCTGTCTCCAAATACAAAGCTGCTTATGCTCCATTGTTCCATAATGTACTCGATAGCCGATATTGGGAGGCGTACAACGGTCTATTGATATTACCACCTATCGGTAGAAAACAAACAAGACGACCACGTTCTTCTCGTATCAAAAGTGTTATGGATGATTCACGAGAAGTGTTAGTGTTATATGCCCTAGATGCCATTATTGTATCAAACAGGTTTGTATATTACTTAATAGAAGCTTGGGATATACACGGATATAGTAACAGTCTTGCTCGAAATGGTAGTATGCTACGTGGTTTGTTTCTACCTCAATATGTGCATGTGTTTCTTTTAGCATATCGCTTATACATATTGGTAGAGCCCTTATGATCTTTTGCTTGATTACTAGCGTTGTGATGACAGTCACACTAGTGGGGGCTGGGTAGTCTATAAGCACATCCTATACAGGTCCCTAGTCGTAGGATTATTGAAACGGGGCATCGATGCTGTAGAGTAGACTAGTGTATACGCTTCTTATCCCAGCAGGGGAGATAGTCTGTCCCACAGCCATTAGTACGTCGTACTGGAGATAGTATGCATGTGCTCATTAGGTTATGAGTACACTGGACATGACCCGTCGGGAACTGTTGGTGGGTATTATAACTATCGTCGGGTAGCAGTTCCCAGGTGACATGAGTACAGCTTAGTCCATTGACTTGACACTGCTTCTTCACCTCGAGTGTATTCCCACTGTACTTTGATTACTACCCTACCATGGCTCAAAGGAGTCGTGCAAACAGGTAGTAGTTGGGTGCAGTCCCGAAGCACTTGGAGGCAGTGGCGGTTAGATAGGATTCGTCTGTCCCGGTATTGGGGATTGATATCGCGCTGTGTTCGGAAGGCTATTACACAAAGTCCTTGGCCAAGGCAAGCGAGATTTACTGGTAGGTACTCCAGTAGTTTCTCAGGGTGTTTTGGGCTACACTCCGATACGACTTATTACGCTATTAGGGGTCTGGCAATTACCGCCCCCTAGGCCTGATATGCGATACTCTTAGACGAACAGACCGGACTGTATGGAGATTGTCACAGATAGCTCGGTAGGAGTTTGGATGAGTTAGCTCATCGGCCTTCTTATCGACACATATCTGGGTAGCCGTTATGTGCAGCTAGTACTGCTTGCGGCTTGTGGTTAACCCATTGCCAGCATAGTGTCGAGTCTTTAGAGTCCCACACAGAGGGTTTCCCTGCACCGGGAAAAAGGTGTAGAGGCCGTATGGTTTTACAGCAGGGCTTCGATCACGTTCGTGTACTTGTGCACGTATGATGTTCGGGTGGATAATACTAGTAGGCTTTGGTTTAAGCCGGATCCTAGTATTGTATTTATAGATTATTTTTGTCTCATTGTATTCGTATTTTTCGGAATACGGATACAGGTATGTATATACGGATGAGGGAATTCTCGTAATTTACTCAGGATTGTTTCTAGAAGGAGACACCTAATTAGGGTTTTAATCTTTTGATTAAAACATTATTAGGTGGAGGAAATGAGGTGGAGGCTAGCATGGCTCTTTGGTGTGACTCATGACATGACTCATTTTGTGATGATTATGTATCTAGATATTTTTATCAAGCATGCTGTTCCCTCATAAAATACAAGGAAAAACCCCAATGGGGCATCACGTGCGCACACGTGATCGGGGGTCATGTGCCGACACGTGATGGCTTCCTGAAGGCTCTGAAATGATAAGAATTGAATCCTAATCAAATGGGGTCGCGTGCCCGCACGTGATGGGCCTTTAAACCCACTGAGAAGAATTAAAGGCATCATAAAATAACAAGGAAAAACCCCAATTAGGCATCACGTGCCCACACGTGACCAAGGGTCGCGTGCTGACACGTGATAATTCCTGAGCTGTTTAAAACAACAGAATTAAATTATGGTTAAAAACTTAATCAGTGGGTCACGTGCCACCACGTGATGAAGCCTTAAAAAAGCTCTCTGAGATAAAGGAAAGAAAACCTAAACGGGGCATCACGTGCCCACACGTGACAAGGTGTCACGTGCCAACACGTGATGGGTTCCTAAATATCTCTGAACTAATAGAATTAAATTCTAATTAAATGGTCAATCAGTGGGGTCACGTGGTAACACGTGATAGGCTCTTAAACTTTCTGAACTAATAGAATTAAATTCTAATTAAGGGAAATCAAAAACCCTAGTTGGAAAAATATTTTCCTAGATCTTTCCAAACAAAAAGATTGCGCTCTGTAAAGCGGAGCACCGTTGGATTAAAAAATCCAAGGGTGATTAAAAATCACCAATTTATAAAAAAATTATATACAAGGAGATATTTCCCTGAAATTTGCCAGGAATAACAGACAAAATATCTTTTGGATTAAAAATCCAATGATGAATAAAATTCACTGAGTGATATAAAAGATCATGTTGGTTACAAAATCAATAAAAAAATTTCAATAAAAGATTGACTAAACAAACTGATTCTTTTCTTTCTCCTATAAATAGGAGCCAAGAAGAAAAAAAAGGGAAGATACAACAAAAAAAAAAAGAGAATTGAATTCTCTAGAGAGAAAAGAAGATTTCCTCAGAAGAGAAAGAAACCCTAGGTAAGAAAGGGAAAGAGATCATAAGCTCCAAAAAACAAAAAAATAGAATTTAATTCTCAAACTAAGAGTTTAACTCTTCTGAATAAGAACTTAGTTCTTCCTCTGGTTGAAAATCTGCAAAAGCAGATCTCCCCATAAGTTGAGAATTTAATTCTCATCGGGGAGATTCTGTCATGCAGATCTAAAAACTAAGGGAGGACCTAAGTTCAGAGAATTTTATTCTCCCCAAAAGCACATAGAAATTTAATTCCTCCAACAAAAATAGGGTTTAACCCTTAATATAAGAACTTAGTTCTTCTTCATGGTTGAAGATCTGCAGAAGCAGATCTCCCCATAAGTTGAGAATTTAATTTTCATCAGGGAGATTCTGCCATGCAGATCCAAAACTTAGAGAGAGAATTGGGTTTAAAGAATTTAATTATTCCAAATATATAGAAATTTAATTCCTCTAAATAAATTAGGGTTCAATCCTACAAAAGAATTTAATTCTTAAACAAAGGACTTAAACTTTTCATGCACGTAAAAGCATCAGTATCCAAACTGATCATGTGTGTCCACGTGACTCCCTCCTCAGTGATCAAAAGAGAACAAATGAAATTGGGTCACGTGCTCCCACGTGACCCTTGGATAAATTTCTCAAAAAAGAAAGAAAAAAATAAAGGCAGAATAGACTTTGGACGCCCTCACGTGTCCCCACGTGATCCCTGACAAACATCTCTTTAAAAAAGATATGATGGAAAGAACTAAAGGATTAAAATCCAATGCATGGGCGTCCTCACGTGTCCCCACGTGACCCCTAGCAAATCCCATTAATATCCAGTGCATGGGTGCCCATCACGTGCCCACACGTGATGGCCATGAAGACTAAAAGTGTGAACACTTATTTGAATATTCTGAGAACAAAATAAAGGAATCTTGGCCCAATCCTAGGGCTCTTCACGTGTCCTCATGTGAGCACCTCATTTTTCTAGTGTTTAACATTATTTTGAGCATTCATCCCTAGTGTCTAACACTATTTTAAATGCATCACGTGGGATCACGTGACCGCCAGATATGTGCTAGTGTTTAACACTATTTTCAAACCAGTCTTAGCCTAAATTGGCTAAATCTTCCAGAGGCAAGAATCCTCTTTTTGAATGATGCCTCAAATACATCATTGTCTTCCAAGATTGATCATCTCATATGGTATATAAGTTCTCAGCACTCAATAAAAGACAAAATATGGTCAAAACCCAGACCCATGCTTAGCACTGCTAAATAATGGGGGGCTGAGCCTAGACAAATGTTCAACAGTCCAAACAAAGGTCCAACATTTTAAACCTAATTGGACTTAGCCTAAGTTGGCCATAAGTCCTCAATTCAGATTTAACTGAGCCCATGTGCTCATAATTCAGATTAATTGATCTTAGTCCCAAATTGGACTACAGATTTCCTAATCAACTTTGGTTCAAGGGTACATCTCTTCACTCCTTTGATATTTGTCGTTGTAATCCTTCAACGTCTTCAGAGAGGTGACGGGTCCCGATAACCAATCATCCCATGAACTGTGGGGTCCTTAAACTCATGAACTATGATGTCCTTAAACCTTATAGATTATGACGTCTTTAAACTATGGACTGTAGGGTCCTTAAACCCATGGACTATGATGTCCTTAACCTTGGACTGTGGGGTCCTTAAGCCCATGGACTATGATGTCCTTAACCTTGGACTATAATGTCCTTAAACTAATTATGGACCGCAAAGTCCCTAAACTAAAACAATAGAGCCCAAATGCTCTTTTGTTGGATCTAAATAATCCTGTTAAGTTGATCTTAGTCTAAAATTAGACAAACGTATCCTTAACCAACGTTTAAGTTGATCTTAGTCTCAAATGAGACCAGCGTATCCTTAAACCCAACCCCAAACCCAAATCTAAGAAAATACGGATTTGGACTAATTCACGCCCTACGGGCGACAACATAAATTAGTCTCCGTATACAATCCACGGGCAACGAAAAACAAAACAAACACCCATGACACAAAGTGACCATCTGGAGAAAGAGAAAGTGGTTACCGCGATGCAGTAGCGTAATTAACTGCAGGGGGTTGTGCCTGCAGGGAAGAGCGTCCGCACAATCAAAAACCCCTCAAACGAGGGGGAATCTTACGAAGTCTGCTACATCGGCCGTATCCGTCTAAACCTTCGATACACAGTGACATAAATCAACTTGGCATCTTTGGAGAGGTGGACGGATAGCACCTAATAGAATCTATCCTTGAAATTCAGGCAAGACGAACCTACGCGGTCTCGTCTCTATTTTCGGTGGAGAACAGATTCTGGCACGCCCTGTGGGACCTTTTCCTCTTTCCACTCCACACTTCGTGTGTCGTGTTCATGAACAAATCGCGGTTTGATATGGTTGCCCTTAGGTTTAAGGTACTAAGATTTGGTTTTGCTCCCTTGCAGAAAAAAGAACATCAATGGCCTCTAACTGTTCCAGCTGCAACAACAACTCTCATTCCGTCCTATCCGGAAGAGTGACTTACGGGCCCCAAGCGGCCTCCGTTTTTACAATGCCGGTGGACTAGGTGACTCAAGCCACCACTGGGCTATTCTTCGGGACCATGTTCCCACCGATGAGCTTCAACGCCCCTACACCATTGCAAGAAGCTCAGAAGAAGTCGGTCTTTGATCGGCTTACCACTACTGCGACCCCTCTTAACGGGTCGCCCAAACCAAGCGCCTCAGTTTCCAGCAAACTGGGCCAAAGCTCCAACGGGCCCATGAAGAAGCCTACAATTCCTGAAGAGGTTATCCCAAAGCGGGTAGCCATTCTTACTCCTGAAGTCCCCAAGGCGGTTTCTCCTGCTAAGGGGTCGGTGTTCACAAGACTGGCCGTTTCAGCTCCTACTCCATATGAAGTCATGAAGGCTGTTCCCCTGTTCAAAAGTCGGCCTTCGCAAGACTGACTATCCCCTATCAACGGGTGTCAGTCTTCGACAGGCTAGCACCAATAACAGTCTCTCCTCAAAGAAGAGGGCATGAAGAAGCTCATCCAACAGCGGAGGTGATCCCGGCCGCACAACATGCTCGACGTCGCCATTGGCGCCGAGTGAGGAAAGCTTGGGGCAATTCCCCTTCTGGATTGACTCCGCCAGCTCCAATGGTAGAAGTCGATGCTGTTGTTCCAACCGGGAACAGCTTTAAACTACTTAGGAGGGTCTGCAAGAACTCTCCGACCGCTGTTCTGAAAAGGTCTCCTCCACCTGTGGAGAATGCTACAAAGGCGAAGCTGGAGCGGCCCCATCAGCGGCTGTCCTCTAAAATTTATAAAGTTTGGCGACAGGTCCAAGACTCCGTAATAGATCAAGACTATCTTCGCCGACAGAAAAAGATGAAGGTTCGGCAAGAAGAGAACCACCTGTCAAGTTACAGAAGGCGACATCTACTTGGGTACCCACTGCAACGGCCCCCTCAACTTCGACCGCCTACAAAAGGAGAAGGCTAGAGAAAATCCCGGTGTCTGCAACGAATTGCAAGAAAACTGAACCTAAACACCCCAAGTCTGGGGGCATGGTGGTCCACACTGTTTATATGGCATTTGGGAAAGAGAATAGCCTTATCTCTACGGGTCATCAACCGCTTACGCGATCCGTGACAAAAGCCCAAGAGCAGCAATAGAAGCTTCAGGAAATGCTAACGCAAATGGCCGCACTCACTGGGCCAAAAGAAAGCCCGGAGGCGTCATCAGAGCAGCGTCATGAATAGGAAACCGATGCTGACTTCCTCTGCAGAGTTCTCGAAAAGAAGGACAGAGAAACAGCAGAACAAGCGGCCAATATAAAACGAATGGCGCTTTTCTTCCAAGATATGGTCGGCATGATGATCCAGCCGGATCCCCCAGCTGAAGACCCTCCAATAATCCTTGAAGATGATAGGGGAGAGACATCAAACCCTCTTTCGGCTTGTTCAGCAGCCAAAGAGGAGACCATTTCTAAAGCCGCCCTGGATGACTATATCGCTCAACAAATACGAGTTCATCAGGCGAACGAAGCGGCCGGCCAAATTATTAAAACTGGATAACCCTATCCGGGTTGGTACGACCAAATAAAGTACCCGCCGAGATATACGATTCCCAAATTCCACGTATATAAGGGGACGGGAAATCCATACTAGCACGTTGCTCAATTTAGGGCTCTGTGCGGTAACACTGGAGGTGATGATAAACTACTGCTCCGCCAGTTTGTCGGCAGCTTGTCGGACACGGCATTTGAGTGGTATTCGGAACTCCTGAATGACTCTATCAAAACGTTTGCAGAGATGGAGCTGCTATTCACCCAACGTTTTGCGAGCGCTAGCGAACGTACCCCAATCACGGCACTTATCAATGCCAGGATGAAGCCGGGAGAAACTTGGGTCCAGTACGCAATACGGTGGCGGAATCTATGGTCGAAGTGTGAACAGCGCATCGAAGAGGCTCCTGCGGTAGGCATGTTGGTAGGTAGCTTCGATCCACAGGCGACCATATCTCAATTCATGATGTTCTTCAAACCAACCACCTTCCAGGCCTTAATTGACAAGCTGGCCCAAATGGACAAGATGGGCTGTAAGCCGTCCTCATTGAAAACGGAGCTTCAAAACGAAAGGGGTAAAGAGAAAGCTATCTTTGTCTCCAACGCTCAACAACAACCGAGTGGCCCGAGACCGGTTGTTCGCTAAAGCAACAAGCGGAAATCCCTCGATGAGAAGTTGAGACATCGTTACTCGTTTCCCCGGGATAAAACAAGGAAACTGTTTGAACTGGCAGTGCGCAATGGGCTCATCACTCTACCGGAGTCAAGACACTCATCGCAACCGAACAACATCAACGATCCTAACTACTGCCCCTACCACTGAGTATTGTGCCATCCGATCGAAGACTGCTACGTCTTCAAAAACTGGGTTGAAGACCAATACCAACAGGGCAAGTTCGCGTTGTCCGAAAACTGGAAGGTAAATCCACCACAACAGCACACCCTTAAAAGGGTGGACACGTCGGGGGCATCATGCTCATTTATAGAGGAAGCTCCATGGGAAGTCGTTCTTTCGGAAAAAACTAAAAGAATGCTGAAAGATCTTCAAACATCCCCGGCGATCAGGTAGAAGAACCCGCTAGAGCCAGAGATCATCGAGGGGATGCTGAAACAACGCCCAACATTGGGAGTTAATAGTGATGGTGAACAAAACATTCGGGCCCAGCCGTCAAAGCCTTTGAAGAAAAAGAAGAAGGTCAAAAAGCCCGCGCAATTTGATGACAAGCGCACGGATCTGCAAAAGCATATTGACGCACTGGAGGAATATAACCAGAAGACGCGGACCCCGGTCACACTCCAAGAATTTCTCAACAATATTCTTGAGAGCGGAGATAACGACAATAACGATGGGGATGACTCGTCAGAAGAATCTGAGGACTATGTGGCAAGTTACCACATGATCTCTCATTCGGCGTTAACTAACGAAGAAACTCACTCGGCAATAGAAGACAGCATAAAAGAACTGGGGGCAGGATCGAAGACAAAACCCTTGGAACCGTCTGACGAGATGATCGACTTACTACTGAACGAGGCCCGTCAGAAAAGCAAAGCCAATCGAGAGAGCGAACTGGCTATATTCGAAAAAGCCAAACGCCGACGACTGAATGAAAAGGTCGAGGCACCCCAACCAGATCGAAGCATCCCTATCGCCAGCAAAAACAAGCTTAAAGTAAGGAAACGATTCGCTAGGGCCCTGTCAACAGGAATGAACTTGTCCTTTTTTAGAGGAAATTCTCCTGGCAGTATACATCTTGATGAAGCGGACATACATCCTAACTTCTGCTTGTACCATCAGAGGGTTGCACACCCTACCGAGGAGTGCATAGCCTTTAAAAACTGGTGGCAGGGATATGTTGGCCACCGACAACACGTCAAACGAGTGAAGAGCAAGACTCGTCGGGAACAAAAAAACACGACAGATGAGCGCAAAAGAGCTGCTGGAAACTGTCACATAGCCAACACCAAGGGATCGCAAGTTATCACCTTCGGAAGCAACTCTGACGAAGAAATCGCCCTCAGCCCACTCTTCAAGGAATCCACTTCCGACACAAAAAAGGCGAAGATTTCCGAGAAAATCTAGCTGCGTAGTCGTACGTTGCCCGAAAAATCTCGGACCTAGGAACGCTTGACCGAAACGTCGTTAAACCACTACCAACCCGCGCCGTCCCCAGGCTGACGTGGTGTTAAAAAAACAGTATGTCCACAAGAGAAATGGACACGGATGAAAACCCGAAAGTGCTCTGTGAGTAAAAACAACAGAGCTACCGGCGAGTTTTGTGAAAACCAGAAAGGGCGCAATCTCGTTAAAAGACACTTTCAAGGTCCTCTCGACCTTATGAGGAGAAAATGCCTGTGTGAGATCCTTACGACTCACAAGGGAGCAACACACTTAGGGATCCCCACGATTCCTAAGGAGAAATTACACTTACGAGATCCTCACGACTCGTAAGGAGAATTCCCCTTTGAGACCCTCACGGCTCATAAGATTCAAAAGCCTTAAGCTACAGGGATCTGAACCTGTTCTTAAGCCATCACAATCTCCAATGCTGCCCTACAAGCGGTTCAATGCTGACCATTGTATATAATCCAGGGATACGAATAAACATTTCCCTAACAAAGTCCTACCAGTGACTGAGGATATGCTCATACGGTGAACGACACTTGTAAGTCCTCTCGACTTATAAGGAGAAAACACTCTTGTAAGACGCTTACGACTTACAGGAGACCATACACTTAAGACTCCTCATGATTCTTAAGGAGAAAACGCACTTACGAGATCCTCACGATTCGTAGGGAGAAATACCTTTATGAGACCCTTACGGCTTGTAAAATCAAAAAGCTTTAGTCGACAAGATCTTAACCCTATTTGCAAAGCTACCTTTGTTCGAATTGACAAAGACAAATGATGATTCGCTTCTGGCAATATCCTAGTTGTAGCGATACTGATGCCTAAATCGGTATCAAATCCCAAACTCGTAGCGAAAAACCAGCGAGCCACAAATGCATATGAAATAGCCGAAATGATGGGGCAACTTGCAACAAAATCAGCAAGTAAAATATATGCATATGAAATAGCCGAAATGGTTGGGCAGCTCACAATAAAAAACAGCGAGTAAAAAGAAAAAAATAGCCGAAATGATTGGGCACCGCGAAAAATAGCCAAAATGATTGGGCACCGCGAAAAATAACCGAAATGATTGGGCAATTGCGATTTTCACGATATAAAAGATGAAATGATAGAGCATCGCAGAAATAAAAAAATGAAAGAATGAAACTTTTGCCCTACAGGTGAGATCACATCGATCCCTGTATACAATCCAGGGGCACAAACAAAGAAGGGAACCATATCGTCCCACCAGGCTTCGTCGAAGCGAAGCCAGGTCTCGACGTTTCATAGACAACTTAGAGACGATCTCGACATTTATAGCAATATTGTAGACACAATGTCAACAAACGAAGCGAAGGAAGACCCCTAGCTTCAGGGTCTCATCGTCAACATCGACAACTTAGAGATCAACACCGGCGTTCTTCCTCCCTCCAGTCGGATGCAGACGCAACATCAACAAGCGGAGCCATAGCAAAGTCCCTAGTTCCAAGACTCTACTGTCTACAGATAACCTAGAGTCAACCAATGACCTCTCCGCCGGATTAATGCTCCGTCTTGGAAACAATTCAACCAACTCCGAGGAAATCAGTGTCCTTGGCGAATACCTCGATTCAGGGAAATCAGCATCCTTGACGAGAGCATCTTGATTCGCGTCGACCCGCAGAGAAATCAGTGCCTTTGCAAGAATACCTCGATTCGTCTCAACTCCAGGGAAATCAATGTCCTTGGCAAAAACCTCGATTCAGGGAAATCAGCGTCCTTGACGAGAGCATCTCGATTTGCGTCGACCCGCAGAGAAATTAGTGTCTTTGCAGGAATACCTTGATTCGTCTCAACTCCGAGGAAATCAGTGTCCTTGGCAATACCTCGATTTAGGGAAATCAGTGTCCTTGACGAGAGCATCTCGATTCGCGTCGACCCGCAGAGAAATTAGCGTCATTGCAGGAATACCTCGATTCATCTCAACTATGAGGAAATCAGTGTCCTTGGCAATACCTCAATTCAGGGAAATCAGTGTCCTTGACGAGAGCATCTCGATTCGCGTCGACCCGTAGAGAAATCAGCGTCTTTGCAGGAATACCTCGATTCGTCTCAACTTCTGGGAAATCAGTGTCCTTGGCTCAACATCTCAATTCAGGGAAATAAGTGTCCTTGACGAGAGCATCTCGATTCGCGTCGACCCGCAGAGATATCAGCGTCTTTGCAGGAATACTTCGATCCGTCTCAACTCTAGGGAAATCAGTGTCCTTGGCTCTGTTCCCCACCGAAAATAGAGACGAGACCGTGTCAGTCCGTCTTGCCTAAATTCGGGAAAGATACTAATTGGTGCTATCCGTCCATCTCTCCGAACATGCCAAGTTAATTTATGACACCGTATATCGAAGGTTTAAACGGATGCGGCCGATATAGCAGACTTCATCAGATTCCCCCTCATTTGAGGGGTTTTTGATTATGGGGATGCTCTTCCCTGCAGGCGCAAGCCCCTGCAGTTAATTACGCTACCGCATCGCGGTAACCACTTTCTCCTTCTCCAGATGGTCACTTCGTGTCGTGGGTGTTTGTTTTGTTTTTGGTTGCCCGTGGATTGTATACGGACTAATTTATGTTGTCGCCCGTAGGGCATGGATTAGTCTAAATCCGTATTTTCTTAGATTTAGGTTTTGGGTTGGGTTTAAGGATACGTTAGTCTCATTTGAGACTAAGATCAACTTAAACGTTTGTTAAGAATACGTTAGTCTAATTTTAGACTAAGATCGACTTAACGTTTGTTAAGGACATGTTAGTCTAATTTTAGACTAAGATCAACTTAACGGGATCATTTAGATCTAACAAAAGAGCATTTGGACTCTATTGCTTTAGTTTAGGGACTTTGCGGTCCATTGTTAGTTTAAGAACATTACGGTCCAATGTTAGTTTAAGGACATCTCGGTCCAGTGTTAGTTTAAGGACATCTCGGTCCATGGGCTTAAGGACCCCACAGTCCGAGGTTAAGGACATCATAGTCCATGGGTTTTAAGGGACCCCACAGTCCAGGTTAAGGACATCATAGTCCGTGGGTTTAAAGGGACCCCACAGTCCAGGTTAAGCACATCATAGTCCATGGGCTTAAGGACCCCACAGTCCAAGGTTAAGGACATCATAGTTCGTGGGTTTAAAGGGACCCCACAGTCCAGGTTAAGGACGTCATAGTCCATAGGTTTGAGGACCCCACAGTTCAAGGTTAAGGACAACATAGTCCATGGAATGTATAGTTATCGGGACCCGTCACCTCTCTGAAGACGTTGAAGGATTACAACGACAAATATCAGAGGAGTGAAGAGATGTACCCTTGAACCAATTTTGGTTGGGAGATCTGTAGTCCAATTGGGATTAAGATCTGAGATTTATGAGCATATGGGCTCAGTTAATCTAAATTGAGGACTTATGGCCAATCTTGGGATAAGTCCAGTCAAGTTAAAATGTTTAACATTTATTTTTGGGTTGTTGAACATTTATTTAGGCTTGGCCCTTTTAACAATGCTGAGCATTGACTTGAATTCTGACAATATTTTGTCTTTTATTGAATGCTAAGCATTCATCAGAGCTCTGGGCTTATTAAAGAACAATTTATGTTCTATGAGCGCACACGTGAGTGACACGTGATGCGCTTGGCGCTTTGCGCCTGTCAAAGAGCGCAATGTGCTTCTGCCGAGTAGCGCACACGTGAAGGGCACGTGTCGCGCTTGGCGCTAAGCGCCAGATGATGGGTGCATTACGCCAGTTTATGAGCGTAGAGCGCTATCTTATGAGCGCATTGCGCTATTAGTTCAGTGGCGCACACGCGAAGGACACGTGTCACGCTTGGCGCTGAGCGCCAGATGATGGGCGCATTGCGCCAGTTTTATGAGCGCAGAGCGCTATCTTAAGAGTGCATTGCGCTATTAGTTCGGTGGCACACATGTGAGTGACACGAGGTGCGCCTGGCGCTGAGCGCCAGCCCAAGAGTGCAGAAGCGCAGTTCAAAAGTGCAAAGCGCATCTGATCAATTTTATGATCTGAGAAATAAATTTATGTTCTTTTAAAAGAGACTTTGTTTCATGATCTAAGAACAACAGTTCTTATTTTATTGAAAGGCTTTGCCTTTATGGATCTGTGATCCTAAGAGAATTGAATAAGTCTCCCCCCTCCTTTTATGTTGAGATGTATTGCTCTCATTTTGTAAAAGGCCTTAGTCTTATAGATCTATGATCTGTGGGAAGAATTATGTTCTTCTTCTTTTATGATGAGAACTTTTGATTTCTTTGTGAGAGACTTTTGTCTTGTAGATCTAGGATCTTTTAAAGAAGTGAATCCTTCTTTTTAAATTAATTACGAGATGGTTTCATCTCTCTGTTCATCATCATTTTTTTTACCTTGAAGAAAAATCTTCTTTCTCTAAGAGCTTGGTTTTTCTTTTTGAGATCTCTCAAAGCTTATGGGGGGTTCCTCTCTATGCTTCTGTATATCTGAGACTTGAAGTCTAGGGGCCTTTTTATAGGGCAAGCTGATCAGTTCAATCAGTTAAGAAGATCTTTTCTCCAATTGATTTGGGGAATTTCCCATTGTTGGATCTTTGATCCAAGGGCTTCTGATTTATAGAAGGCAATTTTCTTGTTTTAACAAGATTGTGAAATCTTTCCATACAGAATTTATTCTGTATTTTGGTGATTTTTAATCACTATTGGATCATTGATCCAACGGCGCTTTGATTTACAGAGCACAATTTTCTTGTTTGGAAAGATTTTGAGAAATTTTTCCTTAACAGAATTTAATTCTAATTAATTAATGATTTATCATTATTATTATTAAATCTTTGATCTGACAGTGGAGAGCTTTTAGTTCCAGCGTTAGCGCACCCATACTTTGCACGTGGTGCGCTGCTTAGAGTGTAGCGCACTTAGCGCTAGTGCATCTGTGCTTTGTACGAGGTGCGCTGCTTAGAGCGCAGCGCACCTGGCGCTAGCGCATAAGTGCTTTGCACATGGTGAGCGCAGCGCACCTGGCGCTAGCGCACACGTGCTTTGCACATGGTGCGCTATTTAGGGCGCAGCGCACTCAGCGCTAGCGTATCCGTGTTTTACACGTGGTGCGCTGCTTAGAGTGCAGCGCACCTAGCGCTAGCGCACACGTGCTTTGCACATGGTGCGCTACTTAGGGCGCAGCGCACTTGGCGCTGCTATGAAGCGTTGCTTCAATTGTTGGAGGTGTCTTTTCACCATCCTTTTAAGTCAAACTTATATTCCCCAGAACTTACATTTCCCAGATCTTGGAAATAGCTCCATTATGCACAAATATTTCTGTGCTCAGTCTTTATAATCTGAAGCAATGCTTCTTTCTTTTCTTATTTCCAGAGAACCATCTTAGCTATAGCTTGTAACCGCCCACATGCTCGTCGACAACCATGGGAAGTGCCCATTCAGGACATTGTTCCTCGCTTCGCTGGGCGCTTGGTGAACCCTGCTCTTACGGATGACCAATGCGACGCAGCGCTGCACGAGCTCTTGACTCGTGTAGGATCACCTCTCCCTCCCAACTCTATTTGGCTTCGGATGATCCTCATGTCTGTGCTCGCTGACATTCCCCCTCCTCCGGCGGAGATGACCCCAGTGATGCTCGATGCCGCTGAAGACAAGATCGAGTGCTTCTTCGAGGCGCACTTGATCACCAAAGCCCTGAGGGATTGCTCTGTTCAGTTGCTGAGCCAAATACGGGCTCATCGGGCCGTTATTTCTGCTTTCGATGGTGAATGCGGTGCTAACTGATGGGAAGCTACTCCTCGCGAAGATCGTCGTTTTGACATGGTGGAAAAGACAGAGAGGGAACTAGATAATTTTATCTATATGTTTGTAAATCCCTGTACTTTTGATCCCATGTTTGGAGATCTATTTCCATTGCAATAAAATGTTTAATTAAGTGTTTTCTTCCATTTTGTCATTATCTGTCAAGTGTTCCTCTTATTTTAATTCTTTTGTTCTTCTTCTGTCAGGTGCATATGCGCTATAGAACTTACACTGTCATAAACAGGCGCAAGTAATCCTTGCGAGAGTGAAGCGCTTCTAGCTCTTAGCGCTCACGTGTTTTGCACGTAAGCGCCATTTCAGAGTCTTTGACGCTTAATGCTGGCACATTTAATGCTAGCGCTTTTCACGAAGCGTTGCTTCGTTTCAAATCTCGGAATTTGAACAGAGCTTTGCTCCGATTGGGGAAACAAATGCCCCCTACCTGCGCTTACGTGGCCCACACGTGAGTGCAGCGGTGGCAGCATCTCCGCCGTTGGATCAACTTTTTGGGAGTTGAAACGACTCTCAACGTCTATAAATAGGGCCTTTGGCCCTATGAGATGACCATTGTTCATCTTCTTTTCTGAGAATTATTTCTCCTTTGGAGCATTACACTCTTCTTTAAGAAATCTCTTAAAAATCAAATTGGGGTCAAAATTTGCACCCCGGTTGACCAAGTCAAAGTCAAGGTCAACCCCAAGTCAAGCGGGCCCAAGCCCAAGCAAGTGGGCCAATACCCGGGTCGAGCCCGAACACGAAGCGTCCGGCCTTCCGCCATACCAAAATAAAAATCATGTAATAAATAATTTTGATGTAATTTTTTGTGCATGAATGTATGCAAAATGGGTATAAAGCCAATTTTTTTTGTAAGCCCATGATTTATGTGGAAAAAGAAATGGCACATGAGCCATGGGATAGGCAAAATGTTATTTTTGTAAAGCCCAAGGGGCTATATGTAAATGTGTAAGCCTATATAAGGCAACATGATGATGAATAAAGCATAGACTTTTTATTCCCCAAAAATTAGGGCCTGTGCCTCTTTCTCCTTCCTTAAGGTTCTAAAACCTTATTCTTTCTTTTGAATTAAATCAAAAGTTTTACTCTTTCTTTTACAAAACTAAATAGTTTTTCACCACAAAACCCACAAAGAGGAACTTGGATCTGCCATTAGATCTCAAAAATGGAAGATTTTTAAAATCTCATATTTCTTGATCTTCAAGATCCTGCCAACAGAGGAGGAAGAAGGAGGCCCATCTCCGAAAACCCCATTTTTGGGAAGACCCGGGGCTCCAAAGAAAAACCCCTTTCATCAACTCCAAAATATCTTAGGAGTTTAACTCCACTCTAAATCCTCTTTTGGGATTTTAAATCCTATTTCTGGGGCTATAATCCCCTTTTCCTCGCCGACGCCCAAGCGCCTGAGTGCCTAGCGCCCTAAGCGTCTAGCGCCCAGCGCCCACGTGCCGGGAACATGGTGCGCTAGCTCTCGAGCGTCTTGCGCTCCAGCGCCCACATGCTGGACACGTGACGCGCTCGCGCTCGAGCGCCCAGTGCCCAAATGTCAGGCACGTGGTGCGCTCGCGCTCGAGCGCTTTGCGCTCAAGCGCCCAGCGCCCACGTGCCGGGCACATGGTGCGCTAGCGCTCGAGCGCCCAGGGCCCACGTGTCGGACACATGGGGCGCTAGCACCTAAGCGCACAGCGCTCGCATGCTAGACACGTGAGGCGCTGTCCCCACGCGTCCTTTGGGCACTTTCCCCATATATATATATATATATATATATATATATATATATATATATATGTATGTATGTATGTATGTAGGTATATGTATATATGTATATGTATATATATGTATGTATGTATATATGTATGTATGTATACCCCCGTAAAAACTCTGCATGGCTCCCGATATATCCAAGCCCCCTCCCAAACAAAATACACGTACACTACACATTGAGTTCGCATGACCAGTTTAACCTGTCAATCGAAGGTTCCCTCGCTCCAAAGGCGAAGGGTAATTAACGACAGCTTAGTCCGCGGCTGCCGGAGATTCGGATCCCCACAATCATTAAACCCCGGTCTACCCTAGGCAGGGGGAATCTGTAATGCGCCTGACAAGCGCATGCGTATTCCCATCTCAATGGGGTGACGAAAAACACCCTACAGATTCTGGCACGCCCGATGGACCGTTTCTCTCCTCTCATATTTCGGGTTAAACGTTCATGCGAACTCAATCAATATACATATCTATATTTATACTAAAATAATGCTCTTTCATGCAGGTTTTCAAGCAATCACCTTTCAACAATATCTCCAAAGATGAACACAGCTCCCATCATCTACACGATGAAGATGGACTCCAGGACGGTCCTTCCGGCCAGTCTCGGGCGACAATGGGAGGAGCTGCCGCTACCATTTGGCTCTATTCTGTTCGTGTCAGCTAACGCCATCCCAGCTCCTCAAGCCCCGTCGACAGACAAACCGGTCTCGAAAGGCAACAGGCCAAATGTGGTGGTCTCGAAGGTGCCCAACTCAAACGTAAGTCGGTGTTTGAGCGGCTCTCCTTGGCCCCAACTGGGGACAAGGCCATCAACACCAACAAAGCAACAAGGCGTCTCAAGCATGCTCCGGCGGTACCCCTGACAACTGCTCGATCGGGTGTCTTCTCTAAGCTCCCCGCTAATCGACTCACGGTGGCTTCCCAGGAAACAAGTGCCCACCAAGCCCTTAAAATTGAGAAGCTAAGGCAGAAAAGGCTCAGGTATAGAGCCAACAAAAGGGCTAGGGCTCCTGCTAGGCTGAACCGCATGAGGTTCGAGGAACAGGGATACCCCACCAAAGACAAGGAAATGGCTGGATATGTGGTCCACACTGTCTACATGGTGGGCACGCGCAGCAAGAGCAAGGACGGGGCCACCACATCTCGAATCCAATCTGGCTTGAATATAGTTGCCGCTTCCCAAGAACAACCGCCTCTGCTGGATGATGAAAACCCTCTCGATGAGGATGATATGCAGAAAGACCCTTCGGTCCATGAGGAGTCGGGCTCAGAAAACGAAGATGAGCCAATCTTCCGTCTCAAGAACGCAGAGCAGCAACTTCTCCAAGAGCTCCGAAAACAGCTCAGAAGCAAAGACAAGGAGATGGCCAAGCTCTACTAAAAAATTGATGACTTGACAAACGTCGTCTTACAGCTCACGGCCCAACTTGCCTCTCAGCCACCCAATCAGGCGCAGGGCTCTCATGAACCGGGAAACGGTGTCCCGAAACAGCCGACGCCCATTCCCTCAAATCCAAAAGTGGGCGAACCGTATGAAAATCAGTTGCATCCTATCTCGGGAAATGTCTTGGCTACCGATGACAGTAGCCAGCTAACTCAAGATCAAATCATGGATTTGGTTGCTAGCAAAGCCAAAACATTGGTAGCTGAAGCCGAAGCGCAAAAAGATGTTAGTAGTTGCGGGAGACCATATCCTGCTCAGTATGATCTGGTAGAATTTCCCAGCGGCTATGTCATCCCTAAATTTGGAAGATTTGATGGGACGGGAAATGCGAATCAGCACATCTCCCACTTTAAAGCATCATGCGGGAATACTGGGGGCAATGATGCGCTTCTCCTCCGCCAGTTCGTTAATAGCTTGGTCGACGTTGCTTTCGACTGGTACGCGAGCATACCGGATGGCTCCGTCATAACTTTCGTCCAAATGGAGTCTCTGTTTCGGCAGAGGTTCATGAGCGTCAGTGATAAGATCACCATTGTCGAGCTCGTAAAGACCAAGCCAAAGAACAACGAAAGCAGCACGGATTTTATAACCCGATGGTGCAATCTCTCCGTCAAATGTGAACCGCCGATAGAGCATGACCAATCTGTCGGTCTCCTCGTCGGAAATCTCAATAATTGGATGGGCCCGTTTCTATGCACCGCGGGTCTCAAAACATTCCAAGAGCTGACCAGGAAAGTACAGATGTTGGAACGTTCAAAGCAGGAGTCCTCCTCTGACTCCCAAAATAACAACAGGTCCTGCAGAAACCGAAAGGACGAAAATCGCAAAGGCGGAAATTCTGACGATACTGAATCTTTCAATGCTTCGGCAAACCGAAATAAGCAAGGGATGAGCGGACCTAGTGCCAACCAGCCTCGGAAGCCAGTGTTCGGAGAGGGAGGAGAATTTCCACTGAAAGAGAAGCTGGATAAGGTCTATTCCTTCAGAAGGGACAAAATCCGTAAAATATTCAAAGTCGCCCTGAGGAACGGTCTACAACTGCCAGAGTCAAAAAGACCGCAGGAAGCGAATATGACCGACGGCCCCAAATACTGCCCCTATCACAGAGTGATAGGTCATGCCATTGAGGACTGCTTCGTCTTCAAAGATTGGGTCGAAAAGCAATACAAGGCAGGAGAGATAGAACTGTTTAAAGGCGTGTTAACAAACAGTCCAGCTGCGACCGCCAATTTCATACAAACGGAGACCGAAGTTCTTCATGAAACTGATTCTCTCAGACATCTGCCTTTCTCTGAAAATAATCGACCACCACGTTATTAAACTGGGAACAGTTGACCACCATGTCATTAAACTGGGAATAATCGACCTCTAAGTCGTTAAACTGGGAATGTAAAAAAATATATATGTAAATAAACAAAAAAATGTGTAACTAAAAGAAAAATAAAGAAAAGCCGAAATGATGGGGCAACTCGCAATAAAAATCAGCGAGTAAAATAAAGATAAAAATAAAGCCAAATGATGGGGCGACCGCGAATAAAAGCCGAAATGATAGGGCAATCACGATCTTCGCGATAAGAAAAGCTGAAATGATAGAGCAATCGCGGAAAAACAAAAAAAAGAAAACAACAAAACCAAAAACAAAACAAAAAAGGCGAATGATGAGTCGCTCCTAGTACCATATTCTAGTGCAGCGATGCAGACGCCAACCAAAATCCAGTTTCCCAAAATTCTTCCAGCCCTACGGTTGGTCCCCAAGTTGACCATCGTATACAATCCACGGGCTCAAATAATTCTCATCATACCCATGCCCCACCGTAATTACCAGTTACGCAGCTGGTCTCCACCTTTGGAATTATGCTCCATTGAGAAGACCCACTCATGTGTCCTCACGATACATGAGGAGAACAAACCTTTGTGGGATCATTACGACTCATAAAGGAAAAACACACTTAGAAGTCCTCACGACTCCTAAGGAGAAAATACACCTGCGGGATCCTTACGACTCGTAGGGAGAAAATGCTTTTATGGGATCTTCACGGCCCATAAAATTGAAAAGCCTTAAGCGATAGGGATCTAAACCCGTCTCCTAAGCCATCGCTCCCCAATCCCCAAGTGGCGAATAATGAGTCGCTCCTGGTACCATATTCCGGTGTAGTGATGCAGACGCCAACCAAATTCTTAATCCCAATCCCTAAATGGCGAATGATGAGTCACTCCTGGTACCATATTCCAGTGCAGCGATGCAGACGCCAACCAAATTCCAATTCCCATACCCCAACGGCGAATGATGAGTCACTCCTGGTACCATATTCCAGTGCAGCGATGCAGACGCCGATGAAGTCCCGAAATTTTTCTGGCCCTACGGTCTGGATCATACATCCTGCAAAACCGTATACAATCCACGGGCGTAAAACAATCCCAATCCCTCCCAAGTCCTACCGGTGAAACCACATTCAAAGTCCCACCGGCGGTGAAGATTCGAAAAAAAGGTATGTCCACAAGCAAAATGGGCACGGATGAAAACCCAAAAGGGCTCCGTGAGTAAAAACAGCAGGACTGTCGGCGAGTTTGTGAAAATCCGAAAGGGCGCAAACTCGTAAAAAAGAGATGAAATGCACTCACAAAGTCCTCTCGACTTTGTGAGGAGAAAATCCCCGTGTGAGATCCTTACGACTCACAAAGGAGCAACATACTTAGGAGTCCCCACGACTCCTAAGGAGAAAATACACCTACGGGATCCTTACGACCCGTAGGGAGAAGATGCTTTGTGAGACCCTTACGGCTCACAAAATTGAAAATTCTTAGGTGATAGGGACCTAAAATCTGTCTCCTAAGCCATCGCTTCCTAAAAAGCAAGCGCAAATGATGATTCGCTCCTGGTACCATATTCCAGTGTAGCGATACTGATACCAAAAAAAAAACAATTCCCAAATCCTCCCGGGGCAAATGATGAGTTGCTCCTGGCATTATTCCAGTGCAGCAATGCAGATGCCAAACAAAAACCAAAATCCCAAGATCCTTTCAATGACAGATGATGATTCGCTCCTGGTACCATATTCCAGTATAGCGATACTGATGTCAACCCAAATCATAATCAACAAGTCAACTTCAACTCCGATACCGCAGAAAGCGGAGCAAGTCAGAATCCAATCTCGACACCACAAGAAGCGGAGCAAGTCAAGTTCACCCCTGACACTACAGGAAGCAGAGCAAGTCAAATAGAGCGTCGACCGTCCATGTCGTAAAAAGGGCAGTGCAGGCTTCCTACAAAGCAGGAACCAGATCACTCCGGGCCAGGGAAAAGTCTACCACAGACACTCCGTCTCGGAGACGCGTCGAGCGTCGACCGTCCATGTCGTAAAAAGGGCAGTGCAGGCTTCCCACAAATCGGGAACCAAATCGCTCTGGATCAGAGCGTCGACCGTCCATGTCGCAAAAAGGACAGTGCGGGCTTCCTACAAAGCAGGAACCAGATCACTCCGGGCCAGGGAAACCTCTACCACGGACACTCCGCCTCGGAGACGCGTCAAGCGTCGACCGTCCATGTCGCAAAAAGTGCAGTGCAGGCTTCCCACAAATTGGGAACCAAATCGCTCCGTATTAGAGTGTCGACCGTCCATGTCGCAAAAAGGGCAGTGTAGGCTTCCTACAAAGAGGGAACCAAATCGCTTCGGATCAGAGTGTCGACCGTCCATGTTGCAAAAAGGGAAGTGCAGGCTTCCTACAAAGCAGGAACCAGATCACTCCGGGCCAGGGAAACGTCTACCACGGACACTCCGCCTCGGAGACGCGTCAAGCGTCGACCGTCCATGTCGCAAAAAGGGCAGTGCAGGCTTCCCACAAATTGGGAACCAAATCACTCCAGATCAGAGTGTCGACCGTCCATGTCGCAAAAAGGGAAGTGCAGGCTTCCTACAAAGCGGGAACCAAATCGCTCCGGATCAAAGCGTCGACCGTCCATGTCGCAAAAAGGGCAATGCAGGCTTCCTACAAAGCAGGAACCAGATTACTCCAGGCCAGGGAAACGTCTACCACGGACACTCCGCCTCAGAGACGCGTCAAGCGTCGACCGTCCATGTCGCAAACAGGGCAGTGCAGGCTTCCCAAAAATCGGGAACCAAATCGCTCCGGATCAGAGCGTCGACCGTCCATGTCGCAAAAAAGGCAGTGCAGGCTTCCTACAAAGCAGGAACCAAATCGCTCCGGATCAGAGCATCGACCGTCCATGTCGCAAAAAGGGCAGTGCAAGCTTCCCACAAACCGGGAACCAAATCGCTCCGGATCAGAGCGTCGACCGTCCATGTCGCAAAAAGGGCAGTGCAGGCTTCCTACAAAGCAGGAACCAGATCACTCCGGGCCAGGTAAACGTCTACCACGGACACTCCGTCTCGGAGACGCGTCAAGCATCGACCGTCCATGTCGCAAAAGGGGCAGTGCAGGCATCCCACAAATCGGGAACCAAATCGCTCCAGATCAGAGCGTCGACCGTCCATGTCGCAAAAAGGGCAGTGCAGGCTTCTTACAAAGAAGGAACCAAATCGCTCCGGATCAGAGCGTCGACCGTCCATGTCGCAAAAAGGGCAGTGCAGGCTTCTTACAAAGCAGGAACCAGATCACTCTGGGCCAAGGAAACGTCTACCATGGACACTCCGCCTCGGAGACATATCAAGCGTCGACCGTCCATGTCGTAAAAAGGGCAGTGCAGGCTTCCCACAAATCGGGAACCAAATCGCTCCGGATCAGAGCATCAACCGTCCATGTCGCAAAAAGGGCAGTGCAGGCTTCCTACAAAGCAGGAACCAGATCACTCCGGGCCCGGGAAACGTCTACCACGGACACTCCGCCTCGAAGACGCGTCAAGCGTCGACCGTCCATGTCGCAAAAAGGGCAGTGCAGGCTTCCCACAAATCGGGAACCAAATCGCTCCGGATCGGAGCATCGACCGTCTATGTCACAAAAAGGGCAGTGCAGGCTTCCTACAAAGCAGGAACCAGATCACTCCGGGCCAGGGAAATGTCTACCACGGACACTCCGCCTCGGAGACACGTCAAGCGTCGACCGTCCATGTCGCAAAAAGGGCAGTGCAGGCTTCCCAAAAATCGGGAACCAAATCGCTCCGGATCAGAGCGTCAACCGTCCATGTCGCAAAAAGGGCAGTGCAGGCTTCCTACAAAGCAGGAACCAGATCACTCCGGGCCAGGGAAACGTCTACCATGGACACTCCGCCTTGGAGACGCGTCAAGCGTCGACCGTCCATATCGCAAAAAAGGCAGTGCAGGCTTCCCATAAATCGGGAACCAAATCGCTCTGGATCGGAGCGTCGACCGTCCATGTCGCAAAAAGGACAGTGCAGGCTTCCTACAAAGCAGGAACCAAATCACTCCGGGCCAGAGAAACGTCTACCATGGACACTCCGTCTCAGAGACGCATCAAGCGTCGACCGTCCATGTCGTAAAAAGGGCAGTGCATCCCAAAAAGTGGGAACCAAAGCAAGTCGCCTCCACGCAAAAGAAGATCCATCAATTTCATGCACACGACTCATATATGTGGTGTGCATTTATTGATGGGGGGCACTTTGTTGAAGTCAAAAATTGCACCCCGGTTGACCTAGTCAAAGTCAACCCCAAGCCAGGTGGGCCCAAGCCCAGATCAAGTAGGTTCATGCCCGAGTCGAGTCCGAACATGAAGCGGCCGGCCCTCCCCATGCCAAAATAAAAAATCATGTAAAAAATAATTTTCATGTAATTTTTTGTGCATGAATGTATGCAAAATGGGCATAAAGCCAATATTTTGTAAGCCCATGGCTTATGTGCAAAAAAGAAATGGCACATGCGCCATGGGATGGGCAAAATGCCATTTTGTAAAGCCCAAGGGGCTATATGTAAATATGTAAGCCTATAAAAGGCAACATGATGATGAATAAAAAAAAAGACTTTTCATTCCCCAAAAATTAGGGCCTGTGCCTCTTTCTCCTTCCTCAAGGTTCTAAAACCTTCTTCTTTCTTTCGAATTAAATCAAGAGTTTTACTTTTCTTTTTTCAAAACTAAATAGTTTTTCACCACAAAACCCATAAAGGGGAACTTGGATCTACCATTAGATCTTAAAAAGAAGAGATTTTTAAAATCTCGCATCTCTTGATCTTCAAGATCCTGCCAACAGAGGAGGAAGAAGGAGACCCATTTCCAGAGACCCCACTTTGGGGAAGAACTAGGGCTCAAGGGGAGAAGCCCTTCATCAGCTTCAAATTATCCTAGAAGTTTAACTCCTCACACACACACACACACACACACACACACACACACAAAATAATAAGTTTTCCTTTCTGGGAGTACAACTCCCATTGCAGGGACCAAGTCCCTCTTGCCGCCCGAGCGCCCACGTACTGACACGTGGGGCGTTATCGCTCAAAACGCTAGTGCTCTTGCGCTCAAAGCGCTATCGCCCGAGTGCCCACATGCTGACATGTGGGGCGCTAGCGCTCTTGCGCTCAGAGCGCTAGCGCCCGAGCGCCCACGTGCTGACACGTGGGGCGCTAGCGCTCTTGTGCTCAGAGCGCTAGCGCCCAAAGCGCTAGCGTCCGAGCGCCCACGTGCCTGGCACGTGAGGTGCTAGCGCTCTTGCGCTCAAAGCGCTAGCACCCAAAGCACTGGCGCTTTTTCCCACGCATCCTTTGGATGCGTGGTAAAAATGTCAGTGCTTTGGGTGCTAGCGCTTTGAGCGCCAAAGCGCTAGCGGTTTGAGCATTAGCACCCCACGTGCCAGGCACGTGGGCGCTCGGGCGCTAGCGCTTTTGGCGCTAGCGCTCTGAGCAAAAGAGCGCTAGCGCTCTCTCTGAACAAAAGAGCGCTAGCGCTTTAAGCGCTAGCGCCCCACGTGTCAGCACGTGGACACTCGGGCGCTAGCGCTTTGGGCACTAGCGCTCTGAGCTCAAGGGCGCTAGCGCCCCACGTATCAGCACGTGGGCGCTCGGGCGCTAGCGCTTTGGGGGCGCTAGCGCCCCATGTGTCAGCACATGGGCGCTTGGGCGGCAAGAGGGACTTAGTCCCTGCAATGGGAGTTGTACTCCCAGAAAGGAAAACTTATTATTTTGTGTGTGTGTGTGTGTGAGGAGTTAAACTCCAAGGATAATTTGAAGCTGATGAAGGGCTTCTCCCCTTGAGCCCTAGTTCTTCCCCAAAGTGGGGTCTCTGGAGATGGGTCTCCTTCTTCCTCCTCTGTTGGCAGGATCTTGAAGATCAAGAGATGTGAGATTTTAAAAATCTCTTCTTTTTGAGATCTAATGGTAGATCCAAGTTCCCCTTTGTGGGTTTTGTGGTGAAAAACTATTTAGTTTTGAAAAAGGAAGAGTAAAACTCTTGATTTAATTCGAAAGAAAGAAGAAGGTTTTAGAACCTTGAGGAAGGAGAAAGAGGCACAGGCCCTAATTTTTGGGGAATGAATGTCTTTTTTCTTTATTCATCATCATGTTACCGTTTATAGGCTTACATATTTACATATAGCCCCTTGAGCTCTACAAAATGGCATTTTGCCCATCCCATAGCTCATGTGCCATTTCTTTTTTGCCCATAAGCAACGGGCTTACAAAATATTGGCTTTATGCCCATTTTGCATACATTCGTGCACAAAAAATTACATGAAAATTATTTGTTACATGATTTTTTATTTTGGCATGGGGAGGGCCGGCCGCTTCATGTTCGGGCTCGACTCAGGTATGAGCCTACTTGATCTGGGCTTGGGCCCACCTGGCTTAAGGTTGATTTTGACTTTGACTTGGTCAACTAGGGTGCAATTTTCGACTTCAACAACTCTGTCAGATCTTTTTCTTCCTGGTAAGATTCGAATTCGTTATCAGAGCTTTGCTCTATTTGGATCATGGATCCGAAAAAGAAAACCTTTTTAGGGTTTCTTGATGGATCGTTTCATCTTCTCTACAGAGCATTGCTCTTTAGCATTTTCGGGGAATTTTATTTCCCTATTAATTATAGCAGTTGTCATTTTTTCTGAAGAGCATTGCTCTCAAGGGAGATTTATTCCCTGGCTTGAGAGGCTTAAATGGAATTCTTTCAAGGGTTTTCTTTCTTAATCGCACAAATTTGAATTTGTTTGTCGCCAGACAGAACTTGTCTTCCCGAGAACTTGTTTAAATCCCAATGTCTGATTTTCTTCATTGCCAATCTTTCAATGATGTTTCTTTTCAGGCACTATGGCTGTTCATTTATACGATCTCGATGAGATTATCTCTTATGGAGACATCCGCTCACTCGGCCGTTCCCAAGACCAAGAATTCACAAACGCCCAGTGCGCTGAAATTATGGGTCGCTTTGATGCATATAATAGTTGATTGCTTCCTCGTCATTCCTCTCACTTGAAGCTTATTATAGGAGCGATCTGGGGAGCACTTCCTCTATTCTATGCTGGCATTCCGCTTAAAGCATTGGACGATGCTGAAGATAAGGTGCATTCGGTGTATCTGATGGGCTTAATCTCAAAGAAAAGGCGAGACCACCTCATTGATATCCTGCATTGAGCTTTTCAACAAGCGGCGATACTCGCTTCCTATCGAAGGGTGGAGGACATCGGTGGGGATCCTGACGCTTGTGATCGTGAGAGGATGCACACGAAGATGGTCCGAGGGGCCCGAAAAACTTTGGATGGCCTTACTTTTGAATTTCTCAATCCATGTCCTGGATTTGATGTCCTGCCTTTGTAAACATTTTAATGGAGTTTTGTTTACCGTTTTTACCCATGTAAGAATTTTCTGAAGTATGAATGCCAAGATTTTCCATTTCCATGTATTTATCTTATGCTTTCTTCTTTTTTTCTTTGTTGCCAGCATGTTACCTTAGTAAGTGTAGCCTGTAGATGATAGAGAACATTCCGTCTTGGATTCTTCGAAAGGTAGCGATGGCTTAGAAAGCAGGTTCAGATCTGCTGCCTAAGGCTTTTCAACTTTATGGGCCGTGAGGGTCTCATAAAGACTTTTCTCCCTACGAGTCGAGAGGATCTCGTAGGTGTATTATCTTCTTAGGAATCGTGAGGATTCCTAAGTGCGTTCTCTCTTGGGAGTCGTAAGGATCTCACAAAAGAGTTTTCTCCCTTACGAGTCGTGAGGACTCGTAAGTGATGGATGAGGTTGCTCTGGCCATTTCCCATGGGGTCAAGATTGACTTTAACCGTGTTCTATGAGACCAGGATTTGCTCTGGGTGCTTCCCACGGGGTCAGTATTGACATAGCCGTGTTCCGCAAGGACCAGGTTCCGCTCTGGACGCTTCCCACAGGGTCAGGATTGACATAGGCCGTGTTCTACGAAACCAGGTTTGCTCTGGATGCTTCCCACGGGGTCAGGATTGACATAGCCGTGTTCCGCAAGGACTAGGTTCTGCTCTGGACGCTTCCCACGGGGTCAGGATTGACATAGGTCGTATTCCACAAGGACCAGGATCCGCTCTGGACGTTTTCCATAGGGTCAGGATTGACATAGGCCGTGTTCCACGAAACCAAGATTTGCTCTGGATGCTTCCCACGAGGTCAGGATTGACATAGCCGTGTTCCGCAAGGACCAGGTTCCGCTCTAGACGTTTTCCACGGGGTCAGGATTGACATAGGCCGTGTTCCACGAAACCAGGATTTGTTCTGGATGCTTTCCGCGGGGTCAGGATTGACATAGCCATGTTCCGCTAGGACCAGGTTCCTCTCTGAACGCTTCCCATGGGTTCAGGATTGATATAGGCTGTGTTCTGCAAGGACCAGGATCCGCTCTGGACATTTTTCATGGGGTCAGGATTGACATAGGTCGTGTTCCACGAAACCAGGATTTGCTCTGGATGCTTCCCACGGGGTCAGGATTGACATAGGCCATGTTCCGCAAGGACCAGGATCCGCTCTGGACATTTTCCATGGGGTCGGGATTGACATAAGCTGTGTTCCACGAAACCAGGATTAGCTCTGGATGCTTCCCACGGGGTCAGGATTGACATAGGCCATGTTCCACAAAACCAGGATTTGCTCTGGATGCTTCCCACGGGGTCAGGATTGACATAAGCCGTGTTCCGCAAGGACCAGGATCCGCTCTGGATGCTTCCCACGGGGTCAGGATTGACATAGGCCGTGTTCCACGAAACCAGGATTTGCTCTGGATGCTTCCCACGGGGTCAGGATTAACATAGGCCGTGTTCCGCAAGGGCCAGGATCCGCTCTGGACGTTTTCTACGGGGTCAGGATTGACATAGACCGTGTTCCACGAAACCAGGATTTGCTCTGGATGCTTCCCACGGGGTCAAGAGGGCATCGAGAATGCTTAGCTGCGAAGTTAACTTCCTCAAGTGTGCCAAAACGTTGTAATCCACCTTGTTTTTTTTCGGCGAGTCCTTAGCCGTCAGCTCTTTGACGACTTGATCATCGAGGGCGATATCTTCAGGGACATTTTCTTTCCCCTTATCCTTTTTATTCGATCCCTTGTTCGCGCGTCCGAGATTCTTTTCAGGTAATGTGCGATTGCACAGCTGAATTTTCTCGCAACTCTTCGGTTCTTCCTCTTTTCCTGAGGTGGATTTTTTGAAGAGAGGGCCAAGAGCTATTTCTTCCTCAAAATCGCTCTTAAAGGTGAGAACTTGCAATCCCCCAGTATTGACCATGTGACAGTTGCCAGCAGTTCTTTTATACTCCTCGGTCGTCTTTCTTTGCTCCCGATGAGTTTTGTGTTTCGTCCGCTTTAAATGTTTTCGGTGAGCAACATATCCCTGCCACCAGCTTTTAAAAGCGTTGCACTCTTCGGTGGGGTGCGCAATCCTTCGATGATATAAGCAGTAGCTAGGATGTATATCCGCTTCATCAGGAGTGTTTCTCTCGGAGGGTGGCAGCTTCATTCCCATTGATATGGCTTTGGCGAACCTTTTCCTCGTCTTGAACCTGCTTTTATTTGCGGCGGATGTACTTTGATCTGGTGGTAGTGTTTCGACCCTTTCGTCCAGTCGCCGGCGTTTGGCTTTTTCAAATATGGCCATCTCGCGCTCTCGATCAGCTTTGCTTTTAATAAGAGCTTCGTTTAGGAATGCATCAATCATTTCGTCTGATGGTCCTAGAAGTTCCGGCTCAGGATCTGCC
Organism: Agapanthus africanus; assembly: GCA_030015575.1. Taxonomy (NCBI): domain Eukaryota; kingdom Viridiplantae; phylum Streptophyta; class Magnoliopsida; order Asparagales; family Amaryllidaceae; genus Agapanthus; species Agapanthus africanus. Next base: position 76,946,099 of record JASDDO010000019.1, read on the forward strand.
CCTAGTTTCTCTGTGTGAGGAGCTTCTTCATCGTCTATCGACGAGTGAGAGATCACATGGCAGCTTGCCACATAATCTTTAGGCTCATCCGACGAGTCTTCTCCATTGTCATCATCTCCGTCCTCAAGGACGTGGCTAAGAAATTCTTAGAGTGTGACTGGGGTCCGTGCCTTCTGGTTATATTCTTCCAGCGCATCGATATATTTTTGCAGGTCCGTGCGCTTGTCACTAAGCTTCACGGGCTTTTTGGTCTTCTTCTTCTTCTTCTTTGAAGACTTTGACGGCTGGGTGTGAGCGTTTTGACTATCACCACCAATCTTTAGAGTTGGGCGCGGTTTCAGCATTCCCTCGATGATCTCAGGTTCCAGTGGATTTTTCCACCTGATCGCCGGGCATGTTTGGAGATCCTTCAGTATTCTTTTCGTCTTGGCTGAAAGAACGACCTCCCATGGGGCTTCTTCTACAAAAGAGCATGATGCCCCCGGTGTGTCCGTCTTTTTGAGAGCATGCGGCTGCGGCGGGCTTACTTTCCAACTCTCGGACAGTGCGAACTTGCCCTGTTGGTATTGTTCTTCGATCCAGCCTTTAAAGACGAAGCAATTTTCAATTGGATGGCTTACCGCTTGATGGTAGGGGCAATAATTGGGACTATTAGCCTCACCGGGTTGCAATGGGCATTTTGGATTCGGCAAATTAATGAGCCTGTTGCGCACCACTAGCTCGAACAATCTCCTCGTTTTGTCTCGGGGAAACGAATAAGGGCGCTTTATTTTCTCATTATAGTATCGCCGTCTCTCTTCTAAGCGATCCGTTAATTTTGGACCACCGGGCTGCTGTTGAGCATTGGCAACGAAGGTCGCTTTCCCTTTCCCTTTTTCATTCCGCGGCTCCGGCTTCGAAGAGGAAGGCATGTGGCTCATCTGGTCCATTTGGGCCAGCTTATCAATCAGGGCCTGGAACGTGGTCGGCTTGAAAAACATTATGAATTGGGAGATGGTTGCTTGAGGGTCAAGAATTCCTATGAACATGCCCACTGCAGGCGCTTCCTCGATGCGCTGCTCGCACTTTGACCATAAATTCCGCCATCATATTGCGTATTGCACCCACGTTTCACCTGGCTTCACCCTGGCATTGATCAATGCCGTTATTGGGGTGCGTTCACTAGCACTTGCGAAGCGCTGGGTGAATAGCAGCTCCATTTCTGCAAAAGTTTTGACGGAGTCATTGGGAAGCTTTGAATACCACTCAAATGTCGTTTCTGACAAGCTACCAACAAACTGACGGAGCAGAAGTTTATCATCACCTCCGGTGTTGCCGCACAAGGCTCTGAATTGAGCGACGTGCTGATGCGGATTCCCCGTACCTTTATATAAATGGAATTTAGGGATCGTATATCCCGGCGAGTACCTTATTTGGTCATACCAGCCTGGATAGGGCCGTCCAGTCTTAACAATTTGCCCAGCTGCTTCGTTCGCCTGGTGGACTCGTATCTGCTGAGCGATGTAATCATCCAAAGCGGCCTTGGAGATGGTCTCCTCCTTGGCTACTGAAAGAGCCGGAGGAGGGTTCGATGTCTCCCCTCTGTCGTCTTCAATGATCATCGGGAGGTCTTCAGCTGGAGGTTCCGACTGTAACATCATCCCGGCCATGTCTTGAAACAAAAGAGCCATTCATTTTATGTTGAACGTTCGCGGCCTCTTTTTCTTCTCTCGAGCATTCTTCAGAGGAATTCAGCATCAGTTTCTTGTTCCTGACGCTGTTCTGAGGTCTCCGGACTTTCTTTCGGCCCAGTGAGTGCGGCCATTACAGTCAACATCTCTTAAAGCTTTTGCTGATGTTGCTCCTGAGCCTTTGTTATCAATCGGGTAAGCGGTCGATGACCCGTAGAAGCACGGCTTTCCTCTTTTCCGGAAGCCATATAAATGGTATGTGTTACCATACCCCCAGACTTGGGGCGTTTAGACTCAACGTCTTTGCAGTTCACCGCGGTCACAGGGGCTTTCTCCGGCCTCCTTCTCTTGTGAGCGGTTGACGTTGAGGGAGCCGTTGCAGTGGGCACCCAGACAGATGACATCTTCTGTGGTACCACGGGATGGCTCTTTTCTTGCCGAGCTTTAATTTTCTTTGATTGGCTAGAGTAATCCTGGTCAATCACCGATTCCTGGACCTGTCGCCAGACTTTGTAAATTTTAGAGGACAACCGCTGAGGTGGCTGCTCCGGCTTCTTTTCTGTAGCATTCTCTACGGGTGGGGGAGATCTTTTCAGCATGGCAGTCGGAGAGTTTTTACGCACCCTCCTTAGCGGTTTAAAGCCGTTCCCAGTTGGAACAGCAGCATCAATTTCCACCATGGGAGATGGCGGAGTCAGTCCAGAAGGGGAGCTGCTCACAGCCTTCCTTACTCGGCGCCAGTGACGACGGCGAACATGTCGAGCCGTCGGGATTGTCTCAGCTGTAGGGGTGACTTCATCGTGCTCCCTGTTTTGGTGAAGGGTTGTCGCCGGCGTCAGCCTCTTAAAGACCGATGTCTGTTAAGAAGCAATGTCCAATCTGTCAAAGACAGACTTCTGGGCAGGGGAAGCGGCTTTGAGGACTTCGCCTGGAGAGGGAGCCGGAACAGTTAGTCTTATGAAGACCGACTTCTTGGCAAAAGAAGCCGCTTTAACGATTTCGTCCACTTGAGCCGGGATGGCTATCCGCTTTGGGATGGCTGCTTCAGGTATCGCGGGCTTGTTGGCGTTCTGGCCTAGTCTATTGAAAACTGAGACATTGGATTTGGGCGACCCGTTAAGAGGGGCTGCGGCAGTGGTAAGTCGATCAAAGACCGACTTCTTTGGGGCTTCTTGCGATAGCAGCGGGGCATTGAAGCTCATCTGTGGGATCATGGTCCCAAAGAACGGCCCAGTGGTGGCCTGAGTTACTTGTTCCATCGGCATCTTAAACAGTGAGGCCGCTTAGGGCCCGTAGGTTACACCTCCAGATGAGGCGGAATGAGAGTTGCAGTTGCAGTTGGAGCAGTTGGAGGCCATTGACGTTCTTTTTTCTGCACGGGAGCAAAACCAAATCTTAGTACCTCGAACCCAAGAGCAACCATATCAAATCGCGATTCGTTCGCGAACGCGACACACGAAGTGTGGAGTGGTAAAAGGAAAAGGTCTCACTGGGCGTGCCAGAATCTGTTCCCCGCCGAAAACGGAGATGAGACCGCGTAGATCCTTCTTGCCTGAATTCGGGGAAGATGCAAATTGGTGCTATCCATCCATCTCTCCGAAGATGCCAAGTTGATTTATGACACCGTATATCGAAGGTTTAAACGGATGCGGCCGATGTAGCAGACTTCGTCAGATTCCCCCTCATTTGAGGGGTTTTGATTGTGAGGACGCTCTTCCCTGCAGTTAATTACGCTACCGCATCGCGGTAACCACTTTCTCCTTCTCCAGATGGTCATTTCGTGTCGTGGGTGTTTTTTTTGTTTTTGATTGCCCGTGAATTGTATATGGAGACTAATTTATGTTGTCGCCCATAGGGCGTGGATTAGTCCAAATCCGTATTTTCTTAGATTTGGGTTTTGGGTTGGGTTTAAGGATACGTTAGTCTCATTTGAGACTATGATCAACTTAAATGTTTGTTAATGATACGTTAGTCTAATTTTAGACTAAGATCGACTTAACGTTTGTTAAGGACACGTTAGTCTAATTTTAGACTAAGATCAACTTAACGGGATCATTTAGATCCAACAAAAGAGCATTTGACTCTATTGCTTTAGTTTAGGGACTTTGCGGTCCAATGTTAGTTTAAGGACATTACGGTCAAATATTAGTTTAAGGACATCTCGGTCCAGTATTAGTTTAAGTACATCTCGGTCCATTGTTAGTTTAAGAACATCTCGGTCCATGGGCTTAAGGACCCACAGTCTGAACTTAAGGACATCATAGTCCATGGGCTTAAGGACCCCACAGTCCAATGTTAAGAACATCATAGTCTGTGGGCTTAAAGGGAGCCCACAATCCAGGTTAAGGACATCATAGTCTATGAGCTTAAGGACCCCACAGTTTAAGGTTAAGGACATCATAGTCCGTGGGTTTAAAGGGACCCTACAGTTCAGGTTAAGGACATCATAGTCCATGGGCTTAAGGACCCCACAGTCCAAGGTTAAGGACATCATAGTTCATAGAATGTATGGTTATCGGGACACGTCACCTCTCTGAAGACGTTGAAGGATTACAACGACAAATATCAGAGGAATGAAGAAATGTACCCTGTTCTCCGCTGAAAGACACGAGACGGGACCGCGTAGGTCCGTCTTGCCTGAATTCAGGGCAAATGCTAATTGGTGCTATCCGTCCACCTCTTCGAAGATGCCAAGTTGATTTATGACACCGTGTATCGAAGGTTTAAACGGATGCGGCCGATGTAGCAGACTTCATCAGATTCCCCCTCACTTGAGGGGTTTTTTGATTGTGGGGATGCTCTTCCCTGCAGGCGCAAGCCCCTGCAGTTAATTACGCTACCGCGTCGCAGTAACCACTTTCTCCTTCTCCAGATGGTCACTTCGTGTCGTGTGTGTTTGTTTTGTTTTTGGTTGCCCGTGGATTTGTTCTCCTCCGAAACACAGAGACGTGACCGCGTGGGTCCGTATTGCCTGAATTTGGGGCAGATGCTGATTGGTCCAATCCGTCCACCTCTCCGAAGATGCCAAATTGATTTATGATACCGTGTATCAAAGGTTTAAATGGATGCGGCCGATGTAGTAGACTTCATCAGATTCCCCCTCATTTGAGGGGTTTTTGATTATGGGGATGCTCTTCCCTGCAGGCGCAAGCTGATCAGTCGAAAATATTGCATATTTTAACCGGCAATTTCCCTATCTTTTGCATACATATAGAAGTGTTCGGCATTCATATTCTACATATTAGCAAATCGGTCGCAAAATATCAGATTACATGTATTCGACCTTAAAACCGGCATTTCTAGGGAAATTGACTGCATTGCATTACATGGCATATTTTCTATATCTTGCAACCCGTGTTTCGAAGTCTATGCAGGAAAAGAGAAGCTTGCTCGATCATTACATTGCTCGACCATTACAATTGCTCGTAAACTCACTAAAATCAAATCTGGTATCATTACAAAGGAGCAATGGAAATTCAACATATCAAAGGAAGCTAACAACAGAAGCCCAAGACCACAACAGAAGCCACCAAGCCCAAGCCTCCATGTTGGCCGCGGATCCGCGGCATGGGCTTGCTAATGCCGCGGTTCCGCGGTTGACCCAAAGAATTAGTCCCCCAATTTTGGTGCAAAACTCCTGACTCAGGTCCCACTGCTCAGAAATGCACTTGAAGTTCCAGAAGGCTCCTGAACTTTCTACCAGATCAGCAAACACCTTGAGTTACATTACATTAGCCTAATACTTCTAGAACTTTCCCTAAACCCTAGCTTAAATCCTAAGCTAAAGCCCAACAAACTTTTGCAACAAACTTTGGGAGGGAAAGTTCTAATTCAAACCTAAACCTAGGGTTTGGGAGCTCTATAAATAAGACCCTAGGCTCATTATTTCACAATTATTCAACCTTGGGAATTATTCGTCCAATTAGTGAATCAATCCCATTCTTCATCCCCTCTTCCTCAAGTTTAGTGAGAGAGCTTGTAGGAAACCCTAACCCTAATTCCAAGCCAACATCAAGAATCCCGAGTACCCATTAAGCAAGAAGCCCTACAACCTTTAGGAGCGAAGCCGATTTCAACGGAGCAAGCGATCCGAAGCCGATCCACGACTCACGAAGCCGAGCGACGCCCGATCAACAATCTAGATTCTTCTTCTTGTAGTTCTTGAAGCAAATGTAATCAAAATTGTTGAGATCAATAAAGGTGATATTCTTTTATCTTGTTTTCTTTAAATTCCGCATCATGTTATCTTTACAAATCTTTAATATTGTCTTTGTGGTGATGTGTGAATAAAACTCCGCTCGTCGAGGAGTCGAGACGGATAATAGAATGATGATGTAACATAGCTTTAATCGATTCTTGAGTCCCACGAGTTTTGTAAACCCTAGCAAGTTCAAGAAACGACGACCCATTTCGTTTCGATGCTTTCTTGATTGACATCGATCGAAATTGGGGAGTTACGATCGTTTCTTGAATTTGGTAGAGGCTAGAAAAGGAATGATATCGACGAAAGAACAAGGGTTATAGGATGAAACCCTAGTTTCACGAGAAAGCCCCAACTCTCGTCGATCATCATCAATCTAGTATCAATCTTTCGAAGGACAAGAACACGATATCTTTAGATTACATCACGTCTATTGATCCTATCGATTCCTACGAGCCTCTCTTATATTCTTGATTGTTGATTGGAAATATTATCGAAACACCGATTCTTGATTGTTTATAGTTTCTTGATTCTTGCATAAAGAATAGTGACATTCGAATACAAATCATTCTTGAATCATGTTTTCTTTTATTGTTGCTTAACTTTTCATTTCAAACGTATCGAAATACAAGTGAATCGTGCAATCCCTGTGGACGATCCGCACTCACTACAAACTACATCCGACACCGTAGTTTGATTGCGGTCAAAATAGTTTTGGGTTGTGAAGTTCTTTACAAATTTCTCTATATACTACACAACGGGAAAACCGATCAATCAAAATGGCGCCGTTGCCGGGGATCGCGCTAATTCATTTACATTTTTAGTTTGAAGTGAAAGAATTATTACGTTTTACTTCTTGAAATCAAAATTCGTACAAACTCTTACACGTGTGTTGTGATTTGATTGCAAGGTGATCTGGAGCATTCTGTGCTGTGGAAAAATTATTTGAGATATACCAGAGAGCTGAGGGAGCCAAGATAAGCTCCCTGTTGAAATTCTGTACAGTGATCTCACTGTTGGAGCGCGTTTCCGCGGCCTGAACCCAGCATACGCGGCAGATCCGCGGCTTGGTGAAGGGATCACTGAAAAAATTTCAGTGCAGGTAATTTCTTGCTCTCTCCCCTCTCTCTTTTTAGCTCCAATTAACCCTTTGCTGCAGGATTCTTTGCAAATAAATCGCAGCACGCAAGAGCAAAATAAAAATTTGTGTGTGATTTTGATTTCTTGGTTGTTTGCATTCTAATACGGAAATTTAAGGGGCACGGCCAAATCCAAATTAGGTGGGGATTTCATTACCCTTCCTAGGCCCCGAAAATCGCAAAACTTGCATCCGCATTACCCTCATTAATTAAAAGAAATCTAGAGAAGACTCTAAGGACTGTCGCGCTCAATAGGACAAGAGAAGGTCGTGGGTAATTCATTGCTTATCCGCGTTTTCTTATGGTGCCTAAGGCGAGTGTGTCTAAGGCTAGTGGTTATTAATTAGGACCACTGTAGTGGTGGTTCCTTCCCACTTACCTGGCACTTATCCGGCCACAGGGGGACAAAGAGGCAGTGGAGGATTCTATCCTGCGACTTGTCTTTTGGCAGTTAGGAGCGGTCTAGAGCCGGACCTAGGTGACCACTAGATTCTAGGGTTTGTGTGCTGCATTTGTTTTGTCGCATCATTTTTTCAAAATCCGTCCCTTTTTGAAGCAAACACCGCATTCATTTTACCCCTAATTATAAGCTAACGCTGCCACTTGTACTAACCCTTTATAGTAAAAGATAGGCTGGACACGGGATTCTAGTGCCCGTTTAGTCCGCGTACCTTTTATCGACTCCGAAGTCGATAATTCTCCATTTACCTTTTCTTTACCTACTACCACACCCACACCGATGGATCCGAATCCATCAAACTTCTTTAACCCTAATCTGCCACCGTCCGTTGGTGCGCAGAATCCTCCCCACATTTCTCTCCAGGAAAGATGCTATCCACATAGAGGTCCTCTTTCGACCTGCTTATCCACACCACCAGCCAATGGGGATAACTTCGAGATTAAGCCCCAGTATATCAATCTTTTACCCAAATACCACGGACTCGAGACCGAGGACGCTTACGTTTTCATTACCAAATTTGAAAACGTATGCGCAATGATGGGTACGTCACAACTTTCAGTGGATGCGATGCGTCTACGACTTCTTCCATTTACATTGTGCGATATAGCCGAGAAGTGGCTATATAACACCACCGCACACTCTATTACGAATTGGGAAGAATTCGTCGCTGCATTCCTTAAGAAATTTTACCCAATCCAAAAGACGGCTCGAATCCGTAGCGAACTGAACCAATTTGCCCAGCTCCCTGCCGAACCATTTTCTAAATACTTTGAACGTTTCAAGGATCTATTGGTTCAATGTCCTCATCACGGCATCCCGAGATGGGAGCTTTGCCGAATCATATATGAGGGCAGTAACCCTAGCACTAAACAGAGCCTTGAAAACATGTGTCAAGGTACTTTTATGACCAAAGATGACGGGGAAGCCTGGCGATACTTAGAAGAGTTCGCTGAAAAATCACTAATTTGGGAGAGTGGAACCCAACCATTGAATAGGGGTGGCGTACACCAAATAGATGTGTCCATAGGTGTTCGAGCTGAAATGGCAGCAATGCAAAAGAAGCTCGACGCTATGGAACACAAATTTGCAGCAGCCTCCCTAAACCCAATGTCGCTCCCCAAAACTGTTTGTGGGTGCTGTTCTGATCCGTCACATTTAACGGAAGAATGTCCATTAAACTCTGCGTTTCAAGGTCACGAGCATTCTAATGCCGCATTTCAAAGACCTCGAAACGATCCATATTCTTCCACGTACAATCAGGGTTGGAGGAACCACCCGAATTTTGCTTGGAACCAAAACCAATCTCAAAACACGGTTCCAAACACGAATCAATTTCAACGAGCTCTTCCTCCACCACAACAGCAACCCCTACAACTCACTCAGCACCCCTATCAATCACAAAATTTCCAAAATCAGGGCAACACTCCTGCACAGTCTAATCCTATGCAGCCCTGTTCTGACGATTTCTCTCAATTCACTCAAACCATGAAATCACTTTTATCAAATTTCATGGATGTTTCGACTGAGGTTAGAACTTCCGTCAGTGAAATAAAGAAAAACTCAGCGTCCCAAGCTGAGAGTATTCGCACGATGGAAGCTGAAATCGCACGCTTAAAAGCCGAAATGAGTGCGAGAGAAAAAGGGAAACTTCCCTCTCAACCCCTACAGAATCCTGGGCATTACAATGTAAATGCCATTACAACGTTGAGATCAGGAAGAGTGCTGAACAATAATGTCGGGGAAGAAATTGATAATACTGAAAATCATATCAACACCCCGGCTGAGTCTTTTCCACACACACACACTTCACCTTCTGATCCTTCTTCTTCTACCAAACCACCTTCGCACGAGCCTATTCTCCATTTCCCTCTAGGCTCAACACCTTCACCCAATCCTTATAGTTCTCCACAGACGGTCCCCACACCTCCTTTGGGACCTCGTCTACCCCCATTTCCTTCTCCTATGATGGACCCCGCGCTTATTGCGAAAGCTCCTTACCCGAACCGGTTAAGGGCTAATAGAACGAGTCCTCATATGGAGAAAATTTTAGAGATGTTCAAACAGGTTAACATCAATATCCCTCTCCTAGATGCGATTCAACAAGTCCCCGCTTATGCGAAGATTCTTAAGGACTTGTGCACTAGGAAGAGGAAGACCCAAGTGCCGAAGAAGGTCTTTATGTCTAATAATATCAGCACTGCTTTTATACCCCAGCTTCCAAAGAAAAGAAAGGACCCAGGTTGTCCTACAATATCGATTTCGATTGGGGGTAAAAACATAAATCGTGCTCTTTTAGACCTTGGCGCAAGTGTTAACCTGCTCCCTTATTCTGTCTATGAGCAATTAGGGATTGGAGAGCTGAAACCTGCTCATTGCACTCTCCAGATGGCAGACCGATCTATCACCAAACCAAGGGGTGAATTAGAGGATGTACTGATAAAGGTCGGGGAATTTGTTTTCCCTGTAGACTTCATTGTGCTCGACACACATCCTGTAGCAAACCCCCAGGGCCAAATTCCGGTGATTCTAGGTCGTCCTTTCCTTGCCACTTCCAACGCTGTTATAAACTGTAGAAATGGTTCAATGAATTTATCATTTGGAAATATGACCATTGAACTAAATATCTATAAAGTTGGAAGTCAGCCATCAGAACCCTCTGCTCATATTTTAGATGTGTGCTCTGTCCATGAGATCGCTCCCGATAGTTGTGGAGCTGAGGAACTTTGCTTTACCGATCTCGATGACATTAGCACATCTCTGTTTGACTTTGCACATGATCTTAGTGAGGACACTTTAGCTACACATGAGTCCTGCACTTCTGACTTTTCTCCACCCGAGTCTGTATCTTTCACAGGCTCTGAGCTTCTTTGTAGATCCAAAAATCAATCTATGACCCTTCCTTCTATCATTTCTCCGCCTGAGTTAGATCTCAAAGTTTTACCTTCTCACCTGAAATATGCTTATCTTGGTGAGAACGAGTCATTACCGGTTATCATTTCCGCTTCTCTTGCATCAGAGCAAGAGAATGCCCTTTTATCGGTATTGAGATCTAACAAAGAGGCATTTGGTTGGAGTATGGCGGACATCAAAGGGATTAGTCCCTTGATAGTTGAACATCATATACATGTGATGGATGATGCCAGACCGACCCGAGAGCCACAGAGACGGTTGAATCCCGTCATGAAGGAAGCTGTCATGAAAGAGATCGTCAAATGCTTAGATAGTGGTATTATATACCCCATCTCCGACAGCCAGTGGGTGAGTCCTATACATGTCGTTCCTAAGAAATCCGGCATCACAGTTATCACAAATGAGGCGAATGAGTTGATTCAGACACGCGCCCAAACTGGGTGGCGTGTATGCATCGATTATAGAAAACTCAACGCTGCTACGAGGAAAGACCATTTTCCTCTACCATTTATTGATCAAATGCTGGAACGCTTAGCGGGACGAGAGTTTTATTGTTTTATGGACGGATACTCAGGCTATAATCAGGTCCCCATCGCCAAAAAGGATCAAGATAAAACCACTTTTACTTGTCCTTTTGGTACCTTTGCTTACAGTCGCATGCCCTTTGGGTTATGCAATGCTCCCGCTACCTTTCAGCGGTGTATGATGGGGATATTCTCTGATATGGTAGAGAATTTTTTGGAGATCTTTATGGATGACTTCTCGATTTTTGGAGACTCTTTTTCTGATTGCCTAACGAATCTGGACGCTGTTCTTACTCGTTGCAAAGAGAAGAACTTGACTTTGAACTGGGAAAAATGCCATTTTATGGTCCAAGAAGGAATAGTCCTTGGACATGTCATTTCACAGAAAGGCATTGAGGTTGACAGAGCTAAAGTAGATGTCATTCAAAACCTGCCTCATCCCAAAAGCGTCAAAGATATTCGCTCTTTCCTTGGCCATGCGGGCTTTTATAGGAGATTCATTAAGGATTTTAGCAAAATTGCTAGACCTTTAACACTACTCCTGGCCAAGGATACGACCTTCCACTTCGACTCGGATTGCGAGACAGCTTTCGACTCACTTAAACACTCACTCACTTCAGCCCCCGTTTTATCATCACCAAATTGGGACTACCCCTTCGAGCTGATGTGTGACGCATCTGATTTTGCAGTAGGTGCAGTCTTAGGACAGCACATCGATAAGATGCCACACGTGATTTACTATGCTAGTAAGACCCTGAATGATGCGCAAATCAATTATACAACCACCGAGAAAGAGCTTTTAGCGGTTGTATTTGCATTAGAAAAATTCAGGCCTTACTTAATCGGCTCACCTATAGTTGTATTTACTGACCATTCCGCTTTAAAACATCTTCTGGCGAAGAAAGATGCAAAAGGTCGACTAATACGTTGGATCCTACTGTTACAAGAATTTGATCTTGTTATCAAAGATAAGAAAGGATGTGAAAATGTAGTAGCTGACCACCTTTCACGCATCGTTTCTTCCCCTGTGACCCTGCCGATTAATGACTCATTCCCTGATGAACAGCTCTTGAGCATATCCGCTGAACCATGGTTCAGGGATATTGTGAACTATCATGCCACGGGACTTATACCGAGCGATTGGTCAAAACAGGACAAATACCGTTTTCTTTCCCAAGTAAAACACTTTTACTGGGACGAGCCCTATTTGTTTAAATATTGTCCTGATCAGATCATTCGCCGGTGCGTCCCAAATGAAGAGTTCAAGAGTGTTCTTTCATTTTGTCATGATCAGGCATGTGGGGGTCACTTTGGTCCTAGAAAAACAGCGGAAAAGGTTTTGCAATGTGGATTTTATTGGCCGACCTTATTCAAGGACGCATTTGAGTATTGCAAAACCTGTACACAATGTCAGTATACGGGTAGAATATCCCAGAGGAATGAAATGCCTCAGCAACCCATTCTGGTTGTTGAAATGTTTGATGTTTGGGGCATTGATTTTATGGGTCCTTTTCCCAACTCCTTTGGGAATCTGTACATATTGCTGGCGGTTGATTATGTCTCAAAGTGGGTAGAAGCCATTCCATGTCGCACTAATGACAGGAAAGTTGTCATTAAGTTCGTGAAAGAGAATATCTTTTCACGATTTGGACACCCACGCGCTATCATTAGCGATAATGGGACACACTTCTGCAACAGGTCTTTCGAGACTCTGATGCGAAAATACTCAATCAACCACCGTCTTTCTACACCCTATCACCCCCAAACAAGCGGGCAGGCTGAGATCTCAAACAGACAAATCAAACTTATCCTGGAGAAAACTGTTGCTAAGAATAGAAAAGACTGGTCGACCAAATTGACGGATGCTCTTTGGGCATTCAGGACTGCATATAAGACCGACCTAGGAATGTCTCCATATAGGATAGTGTTTGGAAAAGCATGTCATCTACCTGTCGAGATAGAGCATAAAGCATTGTGGGCTATAAAAGAAATAAATTTTGATCTAAACCTTGCTTGCAACTTTCGGAAGCTGCAACTTAACGAGCTAAGCGAACTCCGCGATGAAGCTTATGATAATGCTGTAATCACAAAGAATAGGACTAAGGTTTTTCACGATAAAAGCATTTTAAGGAAAACATTTTTACCTGGTCAACAAGTCCTTCTTTATGATTCACGATTACACCTTCACGCGGGTAAGCTCCGATCTCGATGGAAGGGACCTTTTGTTGTGCGGTCTGTATACCCGCACGGGGCAGTAGAAGTAGAAAATGTTAAAAACGGCACTGTTTTCAAAGTAAATGGACATAGACTTAAGCCGTATTTTTCCACTGACCCCACGGAGGAGCTCTTGTTCTTACAAGAGCCAGTTTATTTGGATTAAAATTCCTCCGTTTCACCTTCATGTCCAGTATATCATTGCATCATTTTTTGAATGAAGGTGAGTAAATAAAACAAGTTTGGGGGAAGTTCTTCACTTATATATTTTGCCCCCACTAATAATTCCCCCCAGATTTACAGGTTTTATAGATATAGCTGTCGGCAACAGTGAGGACACTGTTGAAAACAAGTTTGGGGGAGGTTTGTGCTTATTTTCGCATCATTTGCATATCATCTGCATAAGCACAAAACATTTCTTTTAAAAATCTATAAAAATTGAAAAATTTTCAAAACCCATAAAAATTTAAAAATTTTCAAATATAAAAATAATTTTAATATTTACACTTTTTTGTATATAAATAAGATAATGAAAGTTTAGAAAGTGAAAAGTTACATCCATGAGATTAGAAAAATTTTAGAAAACTAAGAAAATTAGAAGTTTTCTTATACGAACTAGTAATAAGTAGTTATGAGCCGTTGTCCCAAGGGTTAGTAAGATGAAGGACGTCACTAATCTGAGGATAAAAATAAGTCTGAAAAATAGTTTCTATTCTGGAAGCCAAACATTTTGAACGTTGCTACCCTGCTATTCGCACTTACACACGTCTTGAAGCCTGGGATAGTAGAGGATACCTTGAAATGCTCTTGTCTTAAAGCCAAAAGTATGGAAAAAAAAATATATATGGTGAGAAAAATGGACACTGGTTTTGTTATCACCGAGGGAAATAAAAAAATATATAGCGAGGGTGCTTTTTCATCTAGTGCCCTAAGGCCAACTGGTCTGGGAGTCACTGCTATACCTAAGGTGGTGCAAGACTAGAAAAATACACCAAATAAGCAAGCACATGAGTAATCGGTCGGTTAGTACCTCAAGAAGTATTAACGGTCGCATGAAAGTGTGTGAGCTCATCGAAAAAAGAAAAAAAAAGTACTGAGGTTGATGGGCAAGAGTATGATAGCTTGAATTGAATTCTCCGGGTGTAGGGATGTCTTTACACACACGCAGGGTATATGATCGATGTTTGGAAGAAATATAGGAATGAAGAATAAGATGATGTTTTATTTAGGGAGGACGTGATTTCTGACATCTTTTCATGACCATTAAGATAGGGCTCATGACAACCGAAAAGCTAGCTTAGTTGGAAACCCTAATTTTCAAGGCTTTTCTTTTACAATTCTCCTCTTTAAATGTAATATTCATGATCTTGCTTTTATTATTGGATTTTGTGGGTGCAATCCGCTGAAAACCCTCAGGAGACAACACTCCTCCTACTAGGGACACCTAGAGGTTTAAAGGCTTGTTGCACGTGCTCAGTGCAATCGTGTTGCCTACGAAAGTGTGCTAGTTAGTTTTTTTTCTCTTTCTGTATTTTCTCCTTCTCTTTTTAATAAAACATTCGCTCGAGACGATCGAAATTAAGTTTGGGGGTATTTGATCAGTCGAAAATATTGCATATTTTAACCGGCAATTTCCCTATCTTTTGCATACATATAGAAGTGTTCGGCATTCATATTCTACATATTAGCAAATCGGTCGCAAAATATCAGATTACATGTATTCGACCTTAAAACCGGCATTTCTAGGGAAATTGACTGCATTGCATTACATGGCATATTTTCTATATCTTGCAACCCGTGTTTCGAAGTCTGTGCAGGAAAAGAGAAGCTTGCTCGATCATTACATTGCTCGACCATTACAATTGCTCGTAAACTCACTAAAATCAAATCTGGTATCATTACAAAGGAGCAATGGAAATTCAACATATCAAAGGAAGCTAACAACAGAAGCCCAAGACCACAACAGAAGCCACCAAGCCTAAGCCTCCATGTTGGCCGCGGATCCGCGGCATGGGCTTGCTAATGCCGCGGTTCCGCGGTTGACCCAAAGAATTAGTCCCCCAATTTTGGTGCAAAACTCCTGACTCAGGGCCCACTGCTCAGAAATGCACTTGAAGTTCCAGAAGGCTCCTGAACTTTCTACCAGATCAGCAAACACCTTGAGTTACATTACATTAGCCTAATACTTCTAGAACTTTCCCTAAACCCTAGCTTAAACCCTAAGCTAAAGCCCAACAAACTTTTGCAACAAACTTTGGGAGGGAAAGTTCTAATTCAAACCTAAACCTAGGGTTTGGGAGCTCTATAAATAAGACCCTAGGCTCATTATTTCACAATTATTCAACCTTGGGAATTATTCATCCAATTAGTGAATCAATCCCATTCTTCATCCCCTCTTCCTCAAGTTTAGTGAGAGAGCTTGTAGGAAACCCTAACCCTAATTCCAAGCCAACATCAAGAATCCCGAGTACCCATTAAGCAAGAAGCCCTACAACCTTTAGGAGCGAAGCCGATTTCAACGGAGCAAGCGATCCGAAGCCGATCCACGACTCACGAAGCCGAGCGACACCCGATCAACAATCTAGATTCTTCTTCTTGTAGTTCTTGAAGCAAATGTAATCAAAATTGTTGAGATCAATAAAGGTGATATTCTTTTATCTTGTTTTCTTTAAATTCCGCATCATGTTATCTTTACAAATCTTTAATATTGTCTTTGTGGTGATGTGTGAATAAAACTCCGCTCGTCGAGGAGTCGAGACGGATAATAGAATGATGATGTAACATAGCTTTAATCGATTCTTGAGTCCCACGAGTTTTGTAAACCCTAGCAAGTTCAAGAAACGACGACCCATTTCGTTTCGATGCTTTCTTGATTGACATCGATCGAAATTGGGGAGTTACGATCGTTTCTTGAATTTGGTAGAGGCTAGAAAAGGAATGATATCGACGAAAAAACAAGGGTTATAGGATGAAACCCTAGTTTCACGAGAAAGCCCCAACTCTCGTCGATCATCATCAATCTAGTATCAATCTTTCGAAGGACAAGAACACGATATCTTTAGATTACATCACGTCTATTGATCCTATCGATTCCTACGAGCCTCTCTTATATTCTTGATTGTTGATTGGAAATATTATCGAAACACCGATTCTTGATTGTTTATAGTTTCTTGATTCTTGCATAAAGAATAGTGACACTCGAATACAAATCATTCTTGAATCATGTTTTCTTTTATTGTTGCTTAACTTTTCATTTCAAACGTATCGAAATACAAGTGAATCGTGCAATCCCTGTGGACGATCCGCACTCACTACAAACTACATCCGACACCGTAGTTTGATTGCGGTCAAAATAGTTTTTGGTTGTGAAGTTCTTTACAAATTTCTCTATATACTACACAACGGGAAAAACGATCAATCACAAGCCCCTGCAGTTAATTACGCTACCGCGTCGCAGTAGCAACTTTCTCCTTCTCTAGATGGTCACTTCGTGTCGTGGGTGTTTGTTTTGTTTTTGGTTGCCTGTGGATTGTATACGGAGACTAATTTATGCTGTCGCCGGTAGGGCGTGGATTAGTCCAAATCCGTATCTTATTAGATTTGGGTTTGGGGTTGGGTTTAAGAATACGTTAGTCTCATTTGAGACTAAGATCAACTTAAACGTATATTAAGGATACGTCAGTCTAATTTCAAACTAAGATCAACTTAACGGGATCGTTTAGATCCAACAAAAGAGCATTCGGGCTCTATTGTTTAGTTTAGGGACATTGCGGTTGATTACAAGTTTAAGGACATGGTGGTCCAAGGTTAAGGACATCATAGTCCATGGGTTTAAAGGGACTCCACAATCCGAGGTTAAGGACATCATAGTCCATGGGTTTAAAAGGACCCCACAGTCCATGGAATGATTAGTTATCGGGATCCGTCACTTCTCTGAAGACGTTGAAAGATTACAACGACAAATATCAAAGGAGTGAAGAGATGTACCCTTGAACCAAAGTTGATTGGGAAATCTGTAGTCTAATTTGGAACTAAGATCAATTAATTAGATTATGAGCACATTGGCTCAGTTAAATCTGAATTGAGGACTTATGGCCAATTTGGGCTAAGTCCAATTAGATTTGAAATGTTTGCCCTTTGTTGGACTGTTGAACATTTGTCTGGGTTCAGCCCCCCATTATTTAGCAATGCTTAAACAGGGGTCTAGGCTCTAACAACATTTTGTCTTTGGCTGAGCACTAGCCATTCATTATAGCTCTGGACTTTACTTTGCATATCATATGAACTGACCAATTTTGAAGTCTAGTTGAAGGGGAGATTTGCTTCTGGAAAACTTAGCCAATTTAGGCTAAGCTTGGTTTTTAACATAGTGTTAAACACTAGAGGATATTTGGCGATCACGTGCTCCCACGTGATGTGCTAAAAATAATATTAAGGACTAAGGACGAGGCGCTTAAAGTATTGTTAAACACTAAAATTGAATTGGTCACGTGGGGTCACGTGAGGCATCTGAAAATGGGGCCAGACTTCCTTTATTTTGTTCTCAGAATATTCAGATAAGTGTTAAACACTTTTAGTCTTCACGGCCATCACGTGTGGGCACGTGATGGGTACCTATGCATTGATTTATCAAAGTGTTTATTAGGGGTCACGTGGGAACACGTGAGGGCGCCCAAAATCTGTATTGGCTTTGGCTTTATTCCCTTCATTTTTTAGGGTCACGTGTGAGCACGTGAGGCATTGCCTCCAAGCTTTGTGTTTTTTTATTCATTTTGAGGAGTCTGTTTAAGGGTCGCGTGGGGGCACGTGACCTAATCTTGTTCTTTCTTTTCTACTCATTGAAGATGAGGGTCACGTGTTACCACGTGACCAAGTTCTCTACATGCATGGAGAGCTTTAAGTCTCTTGTTTTAAGAATTAGGTTCTTTTATAGGGTTAAACCCTAATTCTGTTTAGATGAATTAAATTCCTATGTGTTTGGAAGAATTAAATTATTATGTAGGGTTAAACCCTAATTTCATTTGGAGGAATTAAATTCCTGTGAATTTGGAAGAATTAAATTCTTATGTTGGGTTAAACCCTAATTTCATTTTGAGAAATTAAATTCCTATGAATTTGGGGGAATTAAATTCCTTAAACTCAATTCTCCCTCTAAGTTTTGGATCTGCATGGCAGAATCTCCCCGATGAGAATTAAATTCTCAACTTATGGGGAGATCTGCTTCTGCAAATCTTCAACCAAAAGAAGAACTAAGTTCTTATTCAGAAGAGTTAAACTCTTAAATTTGAGAATTAAATTCTCTTTTATTTTATGGAGCTTAGATCTCTTTCACCTTTGTCATCTAGGATTTCTTTTCTCTGAAAAGATCTTCTTTTCTCTCTTAAGAATTAAATTCTCTTCTCTTTTTTCTCTCTGTTGTTGTTTTTCTCCAAAAATCCAAGATCCCCTCTCTTCTTTTCTTGGCTCCTATTTATAGGAGAAAGAAAAGAATCAGTTTGTTTAGTCAATCTTTCATTGAAAGATTTTAATTGGTTTTGCAACCAACATGATCTTTTAGATTACTCGGTGAATTTTATTCTCCATTGGATTTTTAATCCAAAGGATCTTTTATCTGTTATTCCTGACAAATTTCAGGGAAATCTTTCCTTATATAGAATCTTTCTATAAATTGATGATTTTTAATCACCATTGGATTTTTAAGCCAACGGTACTCCACTTTAAAGAGCATAATCTTTTTGTTTGGAAAGATCTAGGGAAATATTAGGGTTTTTGATTTCCTTTAATTTAGAATTTAATTCTATTAGTTCAGAAGGTTTAAATGCCTATCATGTGTGGGCACGCGACCCCACTGTTTAAGCTTTTTAACCAGAATTTAATTCTGTCATTTTAAAGAACTCAGGAATCATCACGTGTCAGCACGTGACCCTTGGTCACGTGTGGGCACGTGATGCCCCATTGGGGTTTATCCTTGCTGTTTTATTATACTTTTAATTCTTTTCAGGGGGTTTAAAGGCCCATCATGTGTTGGTATGTGACCCCACTGATTAATTATTTTCAATTATTTATTTTATTTAGTGCCTACAGGCTTTGCGTGTAAATGGTCACGTGTCTGCACGTGATGCCCGGTCACATGTGGGCATGTGATGCCCGGTCACGTGTGGGCACGTGATGTCTCATAATTTTTGATCCCGGATGAATTATGAGGCCCATAATATATCAAATCGAAGGATTTTTCGAGACACTTTCGATACCATCAAAATTTAGTTGTTCTCATTCGGGAGTTTGTCAAAATACAGCTCGGAAAATACTGATTCGCATTTTCTTAAGCGTATCGCTGCCATTTGATACCTTGGGCTCTTTTGCGCAGAAATTTTTGGCGGGAACAAATGCCCCCCACTACTTTGCCCACGTAAGTATATACGTGGGTGAATTAGTGTAGAGTAATCATAGCGTATGACCAATTTCGGGTTGGTATATAATTTTCAGGATCTTGATCTGAGAAGATAACGAGCGGACACAAGCGTCGTTATTTATCATGGACTCAAATCTCGACTCTTAAGGGATATAGTTGCAAACCCTCAACTCCATGAGCCGCACCCTTCTATTTCTTTATGTTTTACTCTGGCGTGAAGTAGTTTATATGCTCATGAGTAACTTCTCCATTTCAGTGGCATGTAGCTTTGGCAAGTGTGGCCCATAGATGGTAAATAACAGTTCATCTTGAACTCTTTATAAGGTAGCGATGGCTTAGAAAACAGGGTTAGGATCTGTTTCCTAAGACTTTCCAACTTTATGAGTCGTGAGGGTCTCACAAAGACTTCTCTCCCTACGAGTCGTGAGGATCTCGTAGGTTTTTTTCTTCTTAGGAGTCGTAAGGACTCCTAAGTGCGTTTTCTCCTGAGAATCATAAGGATCCCGCAAGAGAATTTTCTTTATGCGTAGGGACACTAATTTCCCCGCAAGTTGAGACGAATCGAGAGATTCTTGCAAAGACACTGATTTCCTTGCGGGTCGAAACGAATTGAGAGATTCTCGCCAAGGACGTTGATTTCCCTGAATCGAGATAAGAAGCGGTGGCTTAGGAAACAGGTTCAGATCTGCTGCCTAAGACTTTTCAACTTTATGAGCCGTGTGGGTCTCATAAAGATTTTTTTCTCCCTGCGAGTCGAGAGGATCTCGTAGGTGTATTTTCTCCTTAGGAATCGTGAGGATTCCTAAGTGTGTTTTCTCTTGAGAGTCGTAAGGATCTCACAAGAGAACTTTCTTCCTTACAAGTCGAGAGGACTCGTAAGTGATTGATGAGTTGACCTACTCCCGAGTCAAAGCATTGCTTCAACAGGGAGGTCGAGGGTTGACTTTGGGTTGTCTGTGCACCGCCGAGTCATGGAATTAGGAACTTTGTCGCGGCTCCGCTTTGCTGACGTTGTATATCCTGCAGAGACACTGATTTCTCTGCGGGTCGGCGCGAATCGAGATGTTCTCATCAAGGACGCTGATTTCCCTGAATCGAGGTATTTGCCAAGGACACTAATTTCCTCGGAGTTAAGACGAATCGAGGTATTCCTGCAATGACACTGATTTCCTTACGGGTCGACGCGAATCGAGATGCTCTTGCCAAGGATGCTGATTTCTCTGAATCGAGGTTTTTGCCAAGGACACTGATTTCCTCAGAGTTGAGACGAATCGAGGTATTCCTGCAAAGACGCTGATTTCTCTGCAGGTCGACGTGAATCGAGATGCTCTCATCAAGGACGCTGATTTCCCTAAATCGAGGAGGTTGCCAAGGACACTGATTTCCCTGGGGTTGAGACGAATCGAGGTATTCCTGCAAAGATGCTGATTTCTCTGTGGGTCGACGCGAATTGAGATGCTCTCGTTAAGGACGCTGATTTCCCTGAATCGCGGAGGTTGCCAAGGACACTGATTTCCATGGGGTTGAGACGAATCGAGATATTCCTGCAAAGACGCCGATTTCTCTGCGGGTCGACGCGAATCGAGATGCTCTCGTCAAGGACGCTGATTTCCCTGAATCGAAAAGGTTGCCAAGGACACTGATTTCCCTGGGGTAGAGAATAATCGAGGTATTCCTGCAAAGACGCTGATTTCTCTACGGGTCGATGCGAATCGAGATGCTCTCGTCAAGGATGCTAATGTCCCTGAATCAAGGACGTTGCCAAGGACACTGATTTCCCTGGGGGTCGAGACGAATCGAGATATTCCTACAAAGATGCTGATTTCTCTGCGAGTCGATGCGAATCGAGATGCTCTCGTCAAGGACGCTGATTTCCCTGAATCGAGGAGGTTGCCAAGGACATTGATTTCCCTGGGGTTGAGACGAATCGAGGTATTCCAGCAAAGACGTTGATTTCTCTGCGGGTCGACGTGAATCGAGATACTCTCGTCAAGGATGTTGATTTCCCTGAATCGAGGTGGTTTCCAAGGACACTGATTTCCCTGGGGTTGAGACGAATCGAGGTATTCCTGCAAAGACGCTGATTTCTCTGCGGGTCGATGTGAATCGAGATGCTCTCGTCAAGGACGCTGATTTCCCTGAATCGAGAAGGTTGCCAAGGACACTGATTTCCCTGGGGTTGAGAAAAATCTAGGTATTCTTGCAAAGACGCTGAATTCTCTGCGAGTCGACGCGAATATAGATGCTCTCGTCTAGGACACTGATTTCCCTGAATCGAGGAGGTTGCCAAGAACACTGATTTTCCTTGGGTTGAAACGAATCGAGGTATTCCTGCAAAGATGCCGATTTCTCTGCGGGTCGATGCGAATCGAGATGCTCTCGCCAAGGATGCTGCTTTCCCTAAATCGAGGTTTTTGCCAAAGATACTAATTTCCTCGGAGTTGAAACGAATCAAGGTATTCCTGCAAAGACGTTGATTTCTCTGCGGATTGATGCGAATCGAGATGCTCTCGTCAAGGACGCTGATTTCCCTGAATTGAGGAAGTTGCCAAGGACACTGATTTCCCTGGGGTTAAGACGAATCGAGGTATTCCTGCAAAGACACTGATTTCTCTGCGGGTCGACGCGAATCGAAGTGCTCTCGTCAAGGACGCTGATTTCCCTAAATCGAGGTTTTTGCCAAGGACACTGATTTTCTCGGAGTTGAAACGAATCGAGGTATTTCTGCAAAGACGCTGATTTCTCTGCGGGTCGATACGAATCAAGATGCTCTCGTCAAGGATGCTGATTTCCCTGATTTGAGATTTTTGCCAAGGACACTGATTTCCCTGGGGTTGATACGAATCAAGGTATTCCTACAAAGACACTGATTTCTCTGCGGGTCGACGCGAATCGAGATGCTCTCGTCAAGGATGCTGATTTTCCTGAATCGAGGTTTTACCAAGGACACTGATTTCCCTGGGGTTGAGACGAATTGAGTTATTCCTGCAAAGACACTGATTTCTCTGCGGGTCGACACGAGTCGAGGTGCTCTCATCAAGGACGCTGATTTCCCTGAATCGAGGTTTTTGCC